>PITA01019033.1:0-38729 GCA_004023965.1 Spilogale gracilis | reverse complement strand
GGAATGTAAACTGGTGCAGCCGCTTTGGAAAACAGTGTGGAGATTCCTTAAAAAATTAAAAATAGAGCTACCCTATGACCCTGCAATTGCACTACTGGGCATTTACCCCAAAGATACAGATGTAGTGAAAAGAAGGGCCATATGTACACCAATGTTCATTGCAGCAATGGCCACAATCGCCAAACTGTGGAAAGAGCCATGGTGCCCATCATCAGATGAATGGATAAAGAAGATGTGGTACATATATACAATGGAATACTATGCCTCCATCAGAAAGGATGAATATCCAACTTTTGTAGCAACATGGACTGGACTGGAAGAGATTATGCTGAGTGAAATAAGCCAAGTAGAGAAAGTCAAGTATCACATGGTCTCACTTACTTGCGGTACATGAGGGGTAACCTGGAGGACAGTGGGAGAAGGAAAGGAAATGGGAAGTAGAGTAATCCAGGGAGAGAAACGAAACAACAGAGACTTTGGACACAGAAACAAACTGAGGGACTTGGAGGGAGGGGGTGGAGGGATGGGAGAGCCTGGTGGTGGGTCCTGGGGGCACCTAATGCGTGGAGCACTGGGTGTGGGGAATGGGGAATGAATCTTGGAACATTGGGAAAAAAAATTAAGTAACAATTAAAAAAAAAGAAAATTCATAAATTGAACCACCTTCTGGTCCCCATTAATCATGGTTTCAACTAACAAAAATAAAGTGATAAAGTGCATTTCTGGCAATCAGGAGAAATATGTATTCGTATTACAATGCCTAGCGACACTGTAAATGGGATTCATCTGTCTAAGGCTAACAAGGAAATACTGCAACAGAAACTATGAAATTGTTCACATCCTTTGTTCTGGTATCACTGCCGAATCTCAAGGACATATCCTAGAAAAAGGTTTTGTTTTGTTTTTTCTTTTAAAAGTAATGTTTATATTGGCACTATTTATAATTTCTTTAAAAATTAGAGAAGCCCTCCAAATTCTCAGTGTGAAGGGATTAGCTAAATAGGCCATGGGAACTTGACTTAGCTATAGCTAGTGAAACCACAAGCAGACATCTGCATCGGCCCATGAGGGATAAACACCACCCAGAATTACCTTGCCCCAACTAGAAAAATGCACAAAAATCTAGGAATCAGTCTCTTTTCAGATGCTGCACAGTGGGCAGAAAGTAACCGGGATCCCTGGGAAAAGGGAACGTTGAGGCGAGGCTGAGCATGGCCAGGGATTTCTGTCTGGGGGTAATTCCCAAAGCACGGCTCCCAGAGGAGAATCTCAGACTCTGTCCACTGGTTCCTCTGAGTTGGGGAGATGGACTGGTGCTCTGACAGGCCAGCGTTTCTAGAACTGGCAGAGTAGGGTGTCTCAGGGAGGAGAACCACTTTGAAGAAGAGCCTCAGACATTTAGATAGGCGTCATCTTGGGTCTTTGACTAAATGCTGGTGAGTGCACGTGTAGAGAGAAATCCCACAAGGCCAGACAGTAGTCCCAGAGGTTACACCGTGCCAGGGATGATTTGTGTCTCCTCTAGCCAGAGAGAAAGATGTCCCTGAATATTCAGAGCACGAATGAGGATCCTTAGAAAGGCCACACCTGACAAATGGGGGTTTATTAGTTCTAGGGAAAAACTAGCCTGAAAGTACCATCCATGACTTTTTAATTACTAAAACTCATGACTGAGCTAGAAAGTTAGATGGTTTAATGAGCCCAGCATCTATTAAGTAAAATGATCTTGTAATTAAAGGTCTTCCCACAATAAAAATTCCAAGTTCAGATGGCTTCACAGGTGAATTCGACTGAACATTTAAGGACGACATATGACCATTTCTGCACAGATTGTTCCAGAAAATTGGAGAAGGAGCTCTTCTGGACATGTAATGAGATCAGCATTCTCCTGACATCAAAACCAGAGGAACACATTACAAGAAAAGGAAACTTGATAGGCTAGTAATTCCCATGGACAGAGATACAGAATAGCAAAGTGACCACCTCAGTTTGCTGATGAAAGGCATCTGTAGATCTCCAACAGAGATCAAATTTTAGAGTAAAAAACGAATGCTTTCCTCCTAACCACATCTATTAAACCTTATGTTGGAGTTCAGAGCCAGTGCAATTAAAAAAAAAAAAAAAAACCCAACAAACCCAACCGAACAAAGCCAAAAAGACATGCTGAAGGAAATGACACTACATGATTGCAAGACTTACTAGGAAACTCTAGTAATTGTAACAGGATGATGTCAGTGGAACAGAATGGAATCCAGAGAGATGCCCACAAATGTGTGGTGGTCACTTCCTTTTGGACGTAGTGCCAAGATGAGAAAAGCACACTTTTTTCAACAAATGGCATTCCCCAAACTCAATATCTATACAGTCATAACTCTGAGGCTTTAAACCATATACAACATTAACTCTAAATGGATATAACCTTAAATTGGGGGCTAAGACTTTAATATCTCTGTAAGAAGCTCTGGAGAAAATCTTGGAGGCTTTAGGTAGGGACAACAACTTCTTATGTAGGATACAACCTACCATGACGTAAAAACTGATGGGGCGCCTGGGTGGCTCAGTTGGTTAAGCAATTACTTTCGGCTCAGTTCATGATCCCAGAGACCCGGGATCAAGCCCCACATTGGGCTCCCTGCTCAGTGGGAAGCCTGCTTCTCCCTCTCTTACTCCCCCTGCTTGTGTTCCCACTCTCGCTGTGTTTCTCGCTGTCAAATAAATTAAAAAAAAATCTAAAAAAAAAAAGAAATAAAAACTGAGAAATTGGATTTCATTAGAATTCAAACGTTTTCATCTTTGAAAGATGGTGTTACAATGAAGAGGCAAGCCGCAGACTGGAAGAAAAGATGTGCCAAACACGTTTCTGATAATGGACTTCAAAGCAAAAAAAAAAAAAAAAAAAAAAGCTTGATCCCAGGACCCTGGGATCATGATCTGAGCCAAAAGCAGATGCCCAACCGACTAAGCCGCACAGGTGCCCCAATAAGAGCTTTTTAAAAACAAACGCTTTTATTAAAAAGCTTAAGTTCAAAATAGAGAATGGATAATCATTGATTTGGGCAGCAAGATGCCAAATTTCCAACATTTACCCTGTGGCAACAGCCCAACATGTAAGCTCGAAAGCGAAGGATATGGATCCCAGAGTGTCACAGGAATGTAATTTTAGAGTTTGCAAAATGTCAGAGAGGACGCTACACTGACTCTTCTCTGGCTAATAATTTATAGCTCCAGGTTCATTTCTGGGAGGAGAATAAAGTCGGCGCTTTGTTGAAGGAGCAGAGGGATCGGGAGCGGCCCCTGGTTCGGAAGAGATGACAGGCACTGTGTTCTCCAAAGCAAGCAAATGTCTTTTCAAGAAGGAATTGGCGTTTGGATCCTGCTGCTGCTGCTGGAGACCTCCACGTGCAGAATAAGAATAGCGCAGCCGAATGCCGTCCCTGCTGCTCAGCTTGTGAGCTTGCATTGTATCAATCACAGATCCAACTGAGAACTCGCTTGCTTTCATTCTTTTGCAAAACTGCTGGGATGCTCTGTGTCAGCCAGTGAGGTTGAAGTTCACGGACAGATGCGTCCAGCATGGGGCCCCTGGCTTTGGGCGAAGGGCTGTCAGAACACCTGGGGGCTTGTTTGCAAATGTGCCCCTCAAGTGCAGGGATCTAAAGAAACAGATCCTCTTGTCCCTTTATCCAGGTCTCTATCTGAAAATACACATTCCTGGTGAGGGAAGGGAAGGGCCTGCCTGGGCTGTGTACCAACCAGGGTCCTACTCAAGAAGCTTCTCAGAATTAGCGTGATGCAGAAAGAACAGGAGGTTCCGACCTTGGCTCCCTCGTATACTTTTAACCTCTCTGAGCCTTAGTTTCCCCATCTGTAAAATTAGGGTGGTTCAGGTTGACAGTTCTTCTTGGCAACCCTTGGACCAGATGTGTTTTAAAATTCAGAAATTTTCAAATTGTGGGAAAGGAATGCTGTGCCAATAGCCTGCATTACCTAATGTTCCGGGAGGGTGCAGGGCAGGATAATAAAGCATGTTAATATTTCTGCAGAGAAATATATGAATATTCAGGATAAAGACCATAATCAGTCTCATGTTAGTTAAGGTTAGGTTTTGCCACCAAGGGAGCTTACTGTAAGTCTATAGAAAGATTTTTGGTTTTCAAGATTTATAGATTTCAAAACTGCAGAGGAGGGGATGCGGAACTGTTATATTTGGGGCCACTGCGAGGCCACAGGGCTTTTCTGTGAGTAGAACAAGAACCCTTTTACCAGAGATATCACCAACTTTTGTGTGAATTAGGACAGTACCCCTTCTGGGTGATCACAGCCCCTATTCCCATAACTTGGCAAGTACAGTAAGAGAAATATATCATTTCCTTCATGGTAAATGTCAGTTGTCAGTCCCATCCTTAATTAGGTACCTTTGTGCAGCGCACAACCTGTACAACCAGACACTATACAACCAGAGGCCCTGATCATACCCACATCTCAGGGTTGCTGGAGGAATAAGCAGTAATGTAGGATATCCACCTTCCCCACAGCTATAGCTCTACTTCAGACTATCTTTTATGCTCTAGATAAATGCTTTTCAGGTGTGACTGTGCACATGACTCACCTGGCTTCTCAAAATGCAAGAGGGCTGCCTGAAATACTGTTTCTAGCATGTTTGCAAGTCACATGCTGCTAGTCCACAAACCACACTTTGATTGGTAAGATTCTAGACCCACTTATCCATCCTCCTTGGGACGTTCCACATGAACTTAATTAAGCACATCCCACACTGAAATTATGACCTTTCCAGAAACCTGTTTCACCTCCTGATTCTCTCACCCCCATTCATGGACTCAGTCTCCAGGTATTGTCTCCCAAACTGGCAACGTGCCCATCCTCCTGCTTCCTCAGTTCCTCTTCCTCACCCATACAAGTAACAGATTCTACCTCCTTGATATGTCTCCCATTCGTTTTTGAGCTGGACAGTTTTTAATAGTGGAGATCTGTCCACCAGGGGCAGAATCACCTCTGGTCGAGAACTGCTGCTCCAATCCCTTTCCTTCTCCAGCTCCTGACTTGGATCACTTCTTTCCCAGGGATAGTCTGGTGTTTCATCTTTGTGTATATTTTAATTATCCTATAACAATCTGTTAACATTTCTGTGTTCTCCGCTTGAATATGAATCCTAAGAATTCCCACGCTCTTGGCATCCTGCACAGAGCCTGATATAGGCAATGCTTAACACGTGTGAATGAATGAATGAATGAATGAATGAATGATTCAGTTCTCTCACAGCTGCAGGTTCCTAGAAGGAGGAAGCTCAGGGCTCCCCTCACAGGAGGTCTGCCCCAGGATTAGAGTAGCACCTATGTGTGTCTGGAGAGAGCCCGTGGGTGGAGAGGGAGCCGTGAGGACCAGACGACATCCAAAGCAGATTCTGCCCCAAGATACTCCCGACCAGACGACATCCAAAGCAGATTCTGCCCCAAGATACTCCCACCTGCGCTTCGGCCCTCTCTCTCTCTTAACCTGTTTTTGTCTGGCCTCTCTACACTGCTTAGAGTTGTTCATTCCACTGCTTCTCAACCCAGGGTGCACGGAGCTGTGTTCCTATGTGAGCAGCTGCTTGATCATGTTATCTTTGTCCTGAATGGCTGCTCTTGAAACCTGGGTTAGGGCTTATGTTTGGAACCCAGGTGGCTTGCTCTAAGCAGCCATGAGAATACATGTGGCTTATGCATCGCATTTCGGGAGACTCATAGCCTCCTCCGAGGCCCTGGTTTGAATTTCACTTTTGCCATTGGCTCTTAGTTGAAGTCCAACCTTTAGGAATCATTTGCCCAAATTTGCTGATCATCAGTCCAGCTCTTTTGACAAGATACTGTAATAGACAAGTGTAAGATCATAGAAAAAAATGTATCTCGGTCGGTCCCTGCCCTAGTTCCTGGCCTGAGCTCCTGAAACCCTTGTAATTCCCTGAGGAATCAGAGCCTCTGTTGTACTATTTGGTCTTTGATCTTTGACCCGGTCCTTGACACAGAGATCCTACATCCCTTAGACTTTCTGGATGGTAGCAGTGTCCTTCGCCCTGCTGAGGTGATGTTCGGTGGGCTCCTGGATGGGGGTTGGCCACTGGAAAGACCTGGCCATGACTAGAAGCTTGGAATTTTCAGCCCCGCCCCCATTCTCTAGAGAGGACAAAGGGGCTAAAATTGGGGTTATTGGTCAATCATGTCTAGGGGATGAAGCCTCCATAAAGATCCTAGAAGTCTGGGGTCCAGTGGGCTTCCGGGCTGGTGAACACTTGGGGTGCTGGGAGAGTGGCATGCCCAAAAAGAGCATGGAGATACTGTGCCACTCCCTGTATCCGGCCCCTTGCGGCTCTTCCATCCCAATGTTCATCTGTATCCTGCAACCTATTCCTTTGTAATAAACAGATAAGCAGTTAGGAAAGTGTTTCTCTGAGTTCTGGGAGCCACTGCAGCAAATGAATCACACCTGAGGAGGGGGGCATGGGAACTTTTGATTTATAGCCAGTGGGTCAAAGCCCAGGTGGCATCGGGGCTCATGACTGGTATCTGAAGTCAGAGGTGGGGAGGGGGGGTTGGTTTAGTCTTGTAGGACTGAGCCCTTCACCCGTGGGATGTGACACTGTTTCCAGGTGGAGTGTGTCAGAATTGCATTGAACTGCTTATTGTGGGGAGAACTGCCTCCCCTGCCCCCAATCTGGTCAGGAGGGTAGGGTGTAGCTGCAGTGGGGGGGGGGTAAGGGGGACACACAGGAGGGGAGCTAGTTTTTCCTGTCTCAACAACACAGACAGAAACTTAAGAGATTGTCTAGTTTTCTGCGACTATTTTAGTCTGAACTTGACCCTTTTTGTCTTCTAGCTCTTTCTTTGTCTGCATAGTGTCTGGTAGTGTCTTTCAATTGTATTTAATCAGCTTCTGCCACCCGGGGTAAAGTTTTAATCTCTTCCCATGTCTGTGTGCAAGACCCTCATCCTTCCCAGTCTGCACTTCTGCCTCCTGTCTTGGCCCGGCAGTGGGGCCGGTTCCAATGGGCCAGGAGTCCTCTGGACCCGGGCTTGAACTCTGGCTTGTCGCTTAGATGAGTGATTTAATGGAAGCTGTTTATTTCAGTCTTCTGCGTCCTAACCTGCAAAAAAGGGTATAGGCGTGTACCGTGTTGGTTGGTGTGAGGATGAGACGGAGAGCACTGAACACGTTGCAATGAACTTTACAAGTTAATAAAAGTTAGCTACCTTGGGCGCCTTTAACAAGCCTCTGCCTTCAGCTTAGGTAATGATCTCAGGGTCCTGGGATGGAGGCCGCATCGGTCTCTCTGCTCAGCAGGGAGCCTGCTTCCTCCTCTCTCTCTGCCTGCCTCTTTGTCTACTTGTGATCTCTCTCTCTGTCAAATAAATAAATAAAATCTTAAAAAAAAAAAAAAGTTAGCCGCCTTTACGGCCCACTTTCTTTGGGAAGCTGTGTGTTTTTGGAAAAGACCATATTAAGAGCCAACATTTCCGAGCCACCTAGAGTTGAGTCTGTGCTCATTGTGTAAAGAAGCTCATCGTGTGGCTGTCCCTCCTTGAGACAGAGCTCCTTGCTTCCTTCATTTCTTCAGGCATTTCCCCTTCATCCTGTTGCCACTTTGGCTCCAGGCACAAAGTTGTCCCTGGCTTGATCTATCAGGTAAAGATCCCAGACTGGACGAAGCTGTTAAAAAAAAAAAAAAAAAAAAAGTCTTCTCTAGCTGATGGCTAGTCCAAACCAATGCCAACGCCAAGCCTTTGCTATTCTTGCATAATGACCCACTCTATTGTCTTTCAAAACAAACACTGAAAATTAAAAAGTGGATTAATACAGAGTCTGGTTTTCATTGTAGTTTCTCATATTTCAACGTAATGGGGTTTTGTAGGAATTTGGAGGTTGTGTTTCCTGGGTAGACCATTTGGAAGAGGACTCCAAACCTCGGTTCCCACCTGGAATCTGAGCTGCTTCCTTACTGCATCTGCCTTTACCTTTGTATTTTCCTTTTTCCTTATTTCTTTCCTTCCATCTTCATTTTGTTCTAACGCAGTTCCCTTGGCATCCCTTCCTGAGGCAGTTGTTACGTCTGTGGGATCCTCTAACTGCTAATCAACCTCTCTGGCATAAAGAGCCACAGAGAAGGATTTGGGTGGATCATTAGAGAATGTCAAAGCTGAAGGGGCTTGGAAGTCACCTAACTTAAGGTTCTCAGACTGTGTTCCCTACAACCCAAGGGGACCATGGAGCTTCGCGGGAACCTTATGGAGAAAAGAGGCTCAGTTGTTCCTCAGACTATTCAATCACAGCACCTCTGCTTAATCTATTGTACAAGAGTGCTCAGCATACAAAAATAATTCAAGAGGCTTATTTTTCTTTTTAATTGAAAACCCCAGACCCAGCTCAATTCTTACATTTTACAGGTGAGGGAACAGAGGCCCCAACAGGAAGCAATTACCTCCAGGTGACACACGGCTCCCGGGTGGATGAAGTAGGGCTAGCAACCTCAGCTGAGATAAATAAATCAGACAGTACTGTTTTCCCCATTTCAAAGAGGTGGTACGTTTGCAAACAGTTCTCGGGCAGCTCTGTTTGGAATCCGGCTGTTCCCATTCTGACTCCTCTGTCTAGGGACTGATGTGATGTGGGGAGGATGTTGGTGCTGGGAGGGGATTGTTAGGTGACAGGTTGTTTATTTCTCACATCAGTCTTGCTAGAATCTCCCTTCTCGTTTCATATTGGAAACACTAGACCCTAGATGTCTGATAAACCCTCTGCGGTGATGTAGACTGGACGCGTCTCCCTACTTCCTGTACGTCATCCAGGACCTCAAGGGACCACAACCATTGCCCACAATGTGCCAGCAGGAAGGTGGGGACCGGCTGTGCAAAGCTCAGAATCACCCTGCGAGAGGGATTCTCCCAGAGATTTGTGCTCTTCCAAGCCCTCGGGGTCCTGCCCGCCTCAATTATCTTCTTGGCCAGTGGTTCCTAGTCTTTGAGAAAATGTTTGAAAAGGCTTTGGGGGCTGCCATGGAATTACCAGGATCTTTCTTATTTTCTCAATGTCTACCATCATAAAAGTTATGTGATCATCAGTTGTGTGTCAAGGAAAGACGCAACTTGAGAAAGGAGAGCTCTTTCTAAGAAAAGACACTTCGGCAGTGGATACTAAGGATCCTGCTGCTACTACCGTTGTTTATCTGGAGGTGGGAGGTCCATCAATAATGACCTCCCCTTGGCCCTGTTTTCTGTAGCTTCTGCAGTGTCCGCCAGAGGGCGCCATTGGTGCCATCAGAAATCCCTATTAGCTGGCCACTGACGATCGCATCTCAGTCTTACTGTGAGAATGAACACTGGGCACATTCTCATTCAGGCTTGCTTCCCAATGACATTTCCCACTGTCCTAGCTAGATGAGACGGGGGCAGGCCCTGACAAGTGATGTCCACTTACATTAAAAAGAAGTGCATTTTCCATTAAGACAACTGAGCTCCATGATCTGGACATTTCCCAAGCCGAAGGGACCAGAGAAGGACAGTAGTGACACCAGGAATGGGTGGGAGCCGGCCACTGGCAGGCAGACCATCACAAACCCTATCTGGCATGGTTGAAACTAGGATACATTTTGAAATCTAATCTTCTCATGTGAAATGTTTAGATAACACATTTAAAGAAATTAGAATAAACAATTTGAAGCATGTTTCCTTTGGCACAATAGAAATAAGCAAGTCGTTTCTAGCAATAAAGCTAAAAAAATGTCCGTCAAGGGAGCAGCTATGGGACATCTGAAAAGGAATGGGTCTGGAATTGGACGATTGGGGCTCGCAGGGTAGTTCTGCCACTTATGGACGGTGGGCAGCCACTTAGAAGCGTGTCCTTTAGTGGCCAAAGTGTGGGGTTCTGAAGAAACGTCAACCCATGCTGGAATACCGGCTCTCTCACCAAAACCATTTAACCTTCCAGAGACTATTTCCTTATTTTTCCCATGGGCGGTGGGACGATATGATCATCATGGTGGGCCTCCTAAGGTACCACCCAACAGAATTTGTAGGCAAAACAGGAAAGAAGAAAGCTCCCATTCATCCACTAAACCGGAAGGGTTCAGATCGGTGGCCTTTCCATGGCCCAGGCTGCCAGTGGGCCTGCATCTCTGTTTCTCCCTCTCCATCCCTTGGTGCACACGAGCAGGGCCCCCCACACACTGACCACACAGCCCACCCAACCCGTACAGTCTTCTGTCAATGAGCCATGAACAAACATACACAGAGAGAAACTTTTTTTTTTCTTCAATTTAATTGAAGTTACTTAGAAAAATAATCAGGCTTGAATGGCTTTTCCTGGAGGAAGGTTCATGAACATTTCACGCTTTTGTTGGCAATGTGGAATTCAGCTCTCTTGAACAGTATAGTGGGAGACAGGGAGAGTTTTCTAAAACAAGCCCTCTACTGCATACAAATATGTAAGAAAAAAATCACACTCCACAAATATGTTAAGTTGTATGTGCATCCACTATGCTGAGCATGCTCATTGGAAAATAGTACGGGCAGCCCCCTGTGTACCCGACAAAGAGTGGTAACCCAAAACTTGCCTGGGAACAGCCAAGGGGCAAGCGGTTATCCTAAGTCCTGCTGCCGGTTCATAGGGTCCTGTCTGCTGATTTGAAAAGGCTGGAAGAAATGCTGGTTGTCGGAAATTGGGGAAGCCATGAGGTCAGTCCGGCTGACATAGGAGAGGGACAGGAAGGGTTGCTGGTCACCGGGACGGCACAGAATGGGGCAGCTCAGACTGTGTGTGTTGGTGTGCGTGGGGGAGGGGCAGTCCCGAGGGAGAGGGTCTGACAGCACCCACCAGGGACAGAGTCCCTTGGCTTCTTGCCAGGTTCGAACAGGGCCTTCTACCTGTTCTCAGTGATCCCTACCTCAGACCCCACCCCACCAGCTGGGTGTGCCAGTGACTTGCTTTATTTTATTTTATTTTATTTTATTTTATTTTTTTAAATTTTCCTGGAAACTTTCTGCCAGCAGGAATTAGCCCCTTGTGCCTCCGCACCTTTGCTGTCAGGAGGGTGGGCAGGTGGGCAGGGAGGAAGGAAGGTCCCCTCTGAGACACCAGAGGTCAACAGACTGCCTTTCTTCCCAGACCAGCTGGGGAGGCAGGAGAGGGACGGGGAGGGTGGTCCAGAGAAGCTACAGGAATGTCCTTGTAAATACTACCCTAACTATACCTGGTTTTGAACACACAGCAGCACCTTTGAAAAGTGGCTTGGAGGTGGGACATCTGCCTGTACTTTTCTCCAGTGAGGCATGCGATGACAAGTGTTTTCAAAGTTTTCTTTAAAAAAAACAAACAAACAAAAACACAAGCTTTTGCTTCCCAGGCACACTTTTACCCAAGGATTCTTTTACACCAAGGACACAGGGTACTTTCTACATTCTGCAGAACAATTCATTCAGTTTTTTTTTTTTTTTAATTTTTATGCCGTTAGAAAATAAAATGTGAACACAAAACAAAACACAAGGAGAAAGTCCCTCATTGCAGAAGTACACTGATGTCTCGTCCCCTAAAGGACAGTCTTTCTTGCTTGAGAGAAGACGGATGAAAGGCAGTACTCTGCTCAGGGACCGAATGAGCTCACTTGACCCAGTAAAGATGGTGGTGGGAACACAGAGCTTGGGAAATCTATGGGAATTTCCACTGGAAAACCAAAAGCACATGGTGAGCAATCCCAAACTCTGGAATTGAAGCATTCCTCAAGCGTTGGGCTTCCTGTGTGTGCACTGAGCAACCTAAGACTTGAGGGCTAGGGGTACCATTTTGTGGCCTTAATGTCTGCCCTATCACCCCTCCTTCCCCTTCCTCTGTCCACACCACCCAAGACCATCCCCTGCTCCCTTTGGGAGGGATGGAACCATCGCCCAGAGTAGCATCCAGGATTAAAACCACTGCACTTAATTCATTTGCTAACGTACCTCTGTTGCTATAAACCAGGTAGGTACTGTTTTATTGTTTTGTTTTGCAAAAAGGTCAGGGAAGTCGTTTTACCCTCAGTGACCTCAGAATGCTAAATCAACCTAATGAAAGGATATTCTGTGGAACATCTCTGTGAGAGCTGCAAATACAGTGTCCTGATCACATACGTTCAGGAAATACTACCAACTCAGTGATGCTCTCGGGGGTTTATAATGCACAGCATATATCCAAGGCTCTGAAAAGTCCTGCAGAAGGGAAACTGACTTAGTTTCCCAAGGATATTTGACCCCAAATACTTTTTTCTTTCTTTCTTTTTTTATTTTTTTTGGCATCATGCTAACTTCACATCTCCTAGACCCTTTGTTCTGTGGAGCACATATCAGGAAATGCTAGACAGTATTTCATTAGCAGATGCCCTATTTCTGAGGACAGTGTCCTCTGCCTGGAAACAGGGCCCAGACTCCCAACTCCAGGGACAGCTGAGGTCTATTCAGTAAAACACATGGCATACCTCTCTGTCCATGGAGGGTACAGTCGCTGAGTCCTCCACAAAGCGGGGAGAGCTTGGAAGAAGGTACACAACATTTTATTGAAAGCTCTGGCCACCCTCTGCAGTGCACACCTCACTCACATTCAATAAAATCATATTCTCAGTGAGATGTGGCAGCTGCTGCGGAGCTGGCTGTGAGCTTTACAGTTTTAATAGTTTCTGTGAATAAATTATTCATTTTTGTTTGTTTAGAAAATTCTCACCCCTTTGCTATATACTGCATCAAAAACAAAAGAAAAAGCAAAACTTACCCACACCCCATCCCACCCCACCCCCTATTATTAGAACTATAATTATTATTATATACAGGGTCTGCTACCAGTAACTCATTCACTAGTTGTAAGAGGGATGTGGCTCAAACTTGAACTGAGGCATCGAAATGGCTGGAAATGAGAAGCGTGTGCAGATGGTAATTAGCAAGGAACAGGAAGTGGAATGTTTCCGGCCTTCAGGAGGAGAGGGGCCATGGATTACAGTCATGGGAGGCTGTCCTTATGGCTCATGCGTGGTGCTCGCCAAGGTGCTGATGGTCTCAGCCTCTGGAGGGCTCGGGTGGGGTACGCGCGTGCGTATGTGTACCACCTCTGACCTTCACCAGGGGAGAGATGCCAGACCACTCCAGATCCCAAATGTAGGAGAGCTGCCTGCCACAGCCTCTCATTCTTGCACGTGGCAAAGAGGAAAGAACACTTCTATGTGGGGGCATGGGTGCTGGGCCGACAGACAGGAAGAGACACTTGGCGCATGATCCCCTTCCCTCCCCCAAATCAGATGTCACTAATTGGTCACAGCCCCCCTCTATGCTTTGCCTGGCGAGTCCATTCCGGGGCTTAAAGACAGATAACTACCAATCCATTGGAGTGGGCAACATGAGGGGAAACAATTCGTCTTCTCTGTGTTGGGCAATGAGCCTGGATTACTCACCAAGTTAAGAGGCCTAAGTATGTGGTTTTCAAATCTGGGCCAGAAAAAAAAAAACACCAGACTGGTCGGGGTCATGGACCTTCTGGGGTTGTTCCGAATGGTCCGAATGTCATGTGAAGTCCACGAATACGAGGGGTTTGCTAATGGTTGAGCTGGAAACTGTGCCCACGTAAAGCTTCTTGAGGGCCAAGACTACTGGTTTCATTCAATGCTCTGTCCGCAGGGCCTACAATTAGGCCCAGCACATAGTAGTTGCTCAATAAATACTTGCTGACTATAAAGCAACGGCCACTTTACCAGTATAACTGGCACTGCCAGGGAAACATTTCTATAGAAAAGCTTATTCTATCAGAGTGCTAATTCTGGTGAAAAGGGAGCAAAAAAAGCTAGGATCAGCTCTTCTCCTTGGGTTAAAAAAAAAAAAATCAATATTTTTTTTTCTTAGCGCAAGGGATTCTTGGGTTGCTTGGAATTGGTTTGCCATCGGTCCCTTGCAAAGGTACCTTTTTCTATTTCTTTCTCACCGATTTCCAAGAAGGGCGGCATCAGCAGACATCATGTGGTTGTTATGAGGCGGTTAACTCTATGAGCGGTTAGTGAGGAGAACATTCATGCCCCTGAATGAGCTGTAGCAAGCACAGAAAAACACACATTCCTTCTGCAAAGACATTAGCATCTTGCTGCCACAGAAAGAAATCTCTACAGAGACCATGTTTAAATAACTATAAATAATATTAATTAGAATTTATGGGATGCACAATTCATGGAATTCACCAGAGCACAAGGAAACCTCTGAGACAGTGCTGCAGGTATTCACGTCTAAACAAGAGGACACCCATCCTTTTCCCCTGCAAAGACAGCCGTCCTTCCCTACTAAGGATTTTAAATAATTCTAACCATGCTGCTCGCAGCATCATCCCCAAAGAAATATTACTTTACAAAATAACCCAATATCCATATAATTTCTTTTGACAAATAAAAATCTTAAATTAAAAAGCACGATTCTCTCCCGCTCCCCGCCCCCTTCACTCCAATTTCAGGTAGCTTGGCACTGAGTAATTGAACATTAAAAAATCGAGTTTGTAGACTTCGTACAGCTGCGTTTGGTGCTCGGAGCTGATGTTCTGGAAGAACTCCGTCGTCATTTCGTCAGTAGTTCTCGTCGACTTGGCATAGGTGGGGAACTTCAGGTAGCTGCCCACGCCTGCCAGCCGCAGGACGTAGTTGGAGTCCTCCTCCAGCGTCTCGTACTTGCCCACGAGGTCGTAGTGGATGTGGCACGGGTGGCAGAGCGAGTGCACCGTCTGCCAGTGCTCGTTGAAGGGCTCCTCGCGCTGCGTGTGCGGGTCGATGAGATAGGCGACGAACTCCTCGAAGCGCACATCGTCGCCGCGGCGCAGCGCCTCCTGCGTGGCGTTCTTGCGCTGGCGCCGGATGATCTTGGTGCCGTAGCGCTTGTGGAAGGACGTGTTGTACTTCTGCGTGAACTTGTTGCGGTAGGCCGACACCAGGCGCTCGAAGGGCTCGCGCACGAACAGGAACTTCATGTAGCTTTTCAAGCGGTGGTTGATCTCGGGGATGCTATACTGGTTCAGGGTCTTGAGGTTGGCCGCCACGTGCGCCTCGTTGGCCGGGATCTCCATGGGGTCGCTGTACTTGCCTCGCCCGCTGAGCACCATCATGAGCCGCTTCCAGTTGGTGCATGCCACCTTGGGCACGTAGCAGTAGATGAGCTCGTGGTCCTCGTCCACCACCAGGTGCTTCAGGTCATTGGGGGTCAGTACCCGCCGCTTGCGGCTCAGGGCGCTGTTGGCGCGACAGGTGTCCGTGACCTGGTCGCGCCTCATCTGGTGTAGGACGGCGGTGTTGGAGAGCTCCAGCTGCACAGGGGACACAAGAGGGACACGAATTCAGTACGGGAGCGGGAGATTTGAACCTTGGGCCGCATCCTTAACTGCGACGGCCGGAGCACCCCTGCCCCCCACCCGCACAGCCGGCAAGGACCGAAATGGCTGGTCTCGCTTCCTAATTCTCCACCAGCTGCGCGCCTCTTTGGGTTCTTTGTTCCACCATGTTTCCTTTGTGCAGCAATAGTCATGTTCAACCCCGTAGGTTAGGCAGCGCCCTCTACCTGCCTGGCATTTTACTAGAGCTGCACGTAGGCTGTTTTCCCTCTCTCTGTACAGTCACCTTGAAAGGAGGCTGACTTAACAGCATCAAAGACTGGCCACCGTTGCCGGGAAGTGTACCAGGCTATGTTGCCAAGCACTGGCGATGCCTCATAAAAAATACAATGAGGTCACTGCTCTTGCGGAGCTGACCTTTTAGCTGGAAAGAAAGAGGGAATCGAGGCTCAGAGAGGTTAAGTCACTAGCTTGAGATCACAGAGTGAGTGAGCAACCAACCCCTTATTCAAACACGGGTCCTTTTGGCAACCAAGGTGGCCCACTTGGCACTCAGCCCGGAGGTCCAGAACTCCCATCTTCTTCACTGAAGTGCAGAGAGTCTGGCATTTGCTCGATCTACTTTAAAGCAAGTGGACCCAATTTCTCTATGAGGCCTCACTGTGAACATCAGTTGCTTTTGCGTCTTCTGGTGCTATTGTCTCAATGTTCCTCCGGGAACCCACTCTCTTCCATTCCCAGTTCCTTTTCCCTCCCAAGCAACTGTGTTGTGAGGATGGCAGCCTGGAGCTTGGGGACAGGGCAGGCTAGCCTGGGAAGGGAGGTAGGTACAAATAAAGAGGAAATGACAGATGAACCTATTCCTGGTGCTGTCACCTTAGTACCTAGGTCCCCACATTGCTGAAACCAGACCCCTCAACTCCTGGGCTTTTGTTACATTAGCAGGTACATCTGCTTTGGTGCACATGTGAATCTGGATTCTGTGGTTTGGAGCGCAAATATTTGGGGATTGGCATTTACTACCCTTGAGCTTTTCTTCCCTGCCATATTCATCCACTGATGTATCCATTCAAATGTCTGTCCGGACTCACAGTATACAGGGCGCTCAGCTCAGCACCCAGGGGAGATAGAACAGTTTCCTAAAGGGCTGAGAGCCAAGGAAGCACCAGACCAGAGAGCTGGCCACCTTAAAAGGGCCCAAAGGGAAGATGTGTGTGTTCCTCTAAATTCTAGGGACAAAAGTGTCTCCTCAAAGGCCATTCACTCCCTGTGGGAGTCAGTCCACCTAGAGTAAGAAAGAGAACACCACACCGCCCCGGTGTGCCGACAGACCTGTTGTTGGCTTAATGCCATGCCTCCGTCTACCCTCGGGAAAGCGCAACCCGGCTCTTCTTTTAAATACCAGAGAGAATGATATTAATTATGGTTAACGCCATAGAGAAAGTGGGGCACCAGCACTAGGGAATAGCCATTCTGGGGCTGCAGAGGACATGGTGTCCTGCTTGTTCCTGCTTGTGTTCCTGCCCCAAGAACGCAGACCCCAACCGTGTACTGGTCTTTGACATCCTCCACAGTCCTGCATCAACCTACCTTTCCGGTCCCGTTTCTACTCTTCCCCCGTTCATAACTAAAGGGGGCGCTAGAGAAATCAGTGATTCGCTCTTTTCCCTTTGTTTTTTAATGAAAACAGTTTTTTAAATCCCAATATAATTAACATGCAGTGGTATGTTAGATTCAGATATACAGTGTATTGATTTAATAATTTTATACATTACTCAGTGCTCACGATAAGCGTACTCTTGATCCCCTTCACCTATTTCACTCCTCACGCCACCTCCCCTCTGGTAATCACCAGTTCTCTATATTTAAGAGTGTGTTTGCCTCTTTCTTTTTGTTTCTTAAATCCCATATATGGGTGAAATCATATGGTATCTTTCTCTGACTTCTCTCACTTAGCATAATAGCCTCTATGGCAAGATTTTATCCGTGGAAAATTCCGGTGTGTGTGTGTGTGTGTGTGTGTGTGTGTGTGTGTGTGTGTGTGTGTGTGTGACATCTTTATCCATTCATCTATCTTTAGAAACTTAGGATGCTTTCATATCTTGGCTACTGTAAATAATGCTGCAATAAACACAGAGGTGCATGTATCTTTTTGAACCAGTGTTTTCAGATTCTTGGGGTAAATACCAAGTAGTGCAATTACTGGATCATACGGTAATTGTTTTTAATTTTTTGAGTTAGTTCCATACAAAAGTGGCTGTACCACTTTGCATTCCCACCAACAGCACATGAGGGTTCCTTTTCCTCCTCATCCTCGCCAACACTTGTTTCTTGTGATTTTAGCGACTGACAGGTGGGAGGTGACACATCACTGTGGCTTTGATTTGCATTTCCCAGATGGTGAGTGATGTTGAGTGTCTTTTCAAGTGTCTGCTGGCCATCTGGTTGTCTTCTTTGGAGAAATGTCTGTTCATGTCTCCTGTCCATTTTGAAGCAGATTATTTGTTTTTTGTGGTATTGTTTTGTGGAAATTCTTCATGTATTTTGGATATTAACCCCTTACTGGATATATATCATTTGCAGATATCTTCTCCCATCCACTAGGTTGTGTTTTAGTTTTGTTGTTTCTTTTGCTTACAAAGCTTTTTTTTTTTTTTTTCTGTATTCCCCAAAGTGTATTTTTTGCTTTGGTTTTCCTTGCCTTAGGAGGCAGATCTAGAAAAAAGTTGCTATGGCTGATGTCAGAGAAATTACTGCTTGTGCTCTATTCTAGGATTTTTATGGTTTCAGGTCTCATTTAGGTCTTTAATCCATTTTGAGTTTATTTTTGTGTATGGTGGGAGAAAGTGGGTCCAGTTTCATTCTTTTGCATGTGGCTGTCCAGTTTTCCCAACACCATTTGTTGAAGAGCGTGTCCTTCCCATTGCATATTCTGGCCTCCTTCATCATAGACATCATGGGTTTATTTCTGGGCTCTCTATGTATCTGTTTTTGTGCCAGTTTTGATTCCTAGAGCTTTGTAGGTTCTCTTGAAATCTGGGATCCTGAGGCCTCCAGTTTTGTTCTTTTTCAAGGATTCTTTGGCTATTTAGGGTCTTTTGGGGTTCCATACATGCTTTAGGATTATTTGTTCTAGTTCTTTGAAAAATTCTGTTGGTATTTTGATAGGGATTGTGTTGAATCTGTAGATTGCTATGTATAGTATGGACATTAACAATATCTGTTCTCCTAACCCATGAGCACGAAATATCTTTCCAGTTGTTTGTCATCTTCAATTTCTTTCATCAGTGTTTTGTAGTTTTCAGACTACAGTTTTTTCACTTCTTTGGGTAGATTTGTTTCTAGGTATTTTATTCTTTTGGGTGTAATTTTAAGTGGGATTGTTTTCTTAATTTCTCTTTCTGCCACTTCATTATTGGTGTATAGAAACTCAACATATTTCTGTATATTGATTTTTGTATCCTAAAACTTTCCTGAATTAGTCTATCAGTTCCAGTAGGTTTTTGGTGGTGTCTTAAGGGTTTTCTCTATATAGTATCAGGTCATCTGCAGATAGTGAAAGGTTTACTTCTTCTTTACTAGTGTGGATGTCTTTTATTTCTTTCCCTTGTCTGATTGCTGTGTGTGGCTAACACTTCCAGTACCATGTTGACTAAAAGTGGTGAGAGTAGACATCCCTGTCTTGTTTCTGACCTTAGGGGAACAGCTCTTAGTTTTTCACAATTGAGTATAATGTTAGCTGTGAGTTTGTCATATATGGCCTTTATTATGTTGGCATACGTTCCTTCTAAACCTACTTTGTTGAGGCTTTTTATCATGAGTGGATGTTGTAATTTGTCAAATGCTTTTTCTGTACCTATGGAAATAATCTTATATGGTTCTTGTCCTTTCTATTAAATTGATGTGATGTATCATGTTGATTGATTTGCAAGTATTAAACCATCCTTGCATCCTAGGAATAAATCCCACTTGATCGTGGTGGATGATTTTTATTATTGTGTTGTGGCATTTGGTTTGCTAGTATTTTGTTGAGAATTTTTGAATCTATATTCAACAGAGATTTTGGCTTGTAGTTCTCTCTCTCTCTCTCTCTCTTTTTGGTGCCCTTTTCTAGTTTTGTATCAAAGAATCCCGTTTAACATTCCTTGTAAGGTTGGTATAGTGGTGGTGAATTCCTTTAACTTTTGTTTGGGAAACTCTCTCTCCATCTATTCTGATGATAACTTTGCTAGAGTATTCTTTATCATGTCACTCTCTTCTGGCCTGCAAAGTTTCTGCTGAAAAAAAAAAAATCAGCCTTATGGGGTTTTCTTTTTCTGTAACTACTTTTTTTTTTCTTTTGTTGCTTTTAACATTCTCTCTTTATCACTATTTTTTTGCCATTTTTTTTAACTTTAAATATTTTTATTTATTTGACACAGACAGAGAGAGACAAAGAGGGAACACAGGCAGGGGTGAGTGGTAGAGGAGGGAGAAGCAGGCTTCCCACTGAGCAGGGAGCCTGCTGCAGGGCTCGATCCCAGGACCCTAGGACCATGACCCGAGCCGAAGGTAGACGCTTAACAACTAGCCACTGAGGAGCCCCTACTTTTTGCCATTTTAAATTACTGTGTCTTGGTGTGGACCTCCTTGAGCTGATTTTGTTGGGGGGGGGGTGTCTCTGTGTCTTTTTCTTCTGGGTATCTGTTTCCTTCCCCAGATTAGGGAAGTTTTCAGCTCCTATTTCTTCAGATAAACTTTCTGAACCCTTTTCTTCATCTTCTGAGATTCCTATAATGCAAATGTTATTAGGCTGGATTGTGTCCCTGAGCTTCCTTGACCCATTCTCACTTTCTATTATTCTTTTCTCTTTCTCCTGTTCAGATTGACTGCTTTCCATTACTCTGTCCTCCAGCTTGCTAATCTATTCTTCTGCTTCCTCTAGTCTATTTATTCCCTTTAGTGCATTTTTAACCTCAGTTATTGCGTTCTTCATCTCTGATTGGTTCTTTTTTACATTTTCTCTTTGTTGAGGGTCTCACTGAGATCCTCCACTCTTCAAGTCCAGTGAGTATCTTTATGACCATTATGTTAAATTCTCTATCAGCCATATGGCTGATCTCTGTTTTGTTTACCTCTCTTGCAGTGATTTTGTCCTCTTCTTTCAGGGGGACGTATTCCTCTGTCTCCCCCTTTTGTCTAACTCTCTGTGGCTGTTCCAATGGATTGGGACAGTCTCCTGCTCTCGAGATTGGTGGCCTCATGAAGAGGTCCTGTCGTGCCCTGTGGTGCGATGCTCCCTGTTCACCAGAACCTGGCACTTCAGGGGGGTCTCCTGTGTGCAATGCATGTGCCTTCCTGTTGTTTTTGCCCCTACTGCATTCATTTGCAAAGGCTCTCTTGACTTGTTATGGGCAGGGTTGGGTCCTTGTGGTGTTAGTGGCCAGTCTGGGACTGCCCTGGGCTTGAGTTGGGTCAGACCAGGCATTTGCCAGAGTTGCAGAAGCACCGAACTGCGGGGACTCTCCTTGTGCTGTCCCCTGAGAAGCATCTGTTGGTGGGCAAGGCCTGTGGACCAGTGTTGCCACCAGCCCATTGCTGGGGCTGCAGTCAGACTGGCATGTGTCGTCATCATCTCCTCTCCCCGGGGAAGGAGGCACTTTGGAGTGATGCTGGTCCCTGTCGAGGCTGCTTGCACACGGCTAGGCTTGTGACACTACTTTGGATGGGCTCCTGCTGATGCTGGGTTGGACGGGGCAGGCCGGCAGGAGAGCGTGGAGTAGGGCCGTGTCAGGGTGGATGGAGAGCATTCAGCTACACCAGTTTCTGCAGCTGTCCCTGCATCTAAGCCAAGGAGGCAGGGGGCGAAATAGTGCCCGCCAGCTCTTTCGTTTTTGGAGAAGTCTCCTAAAGATCTCTGCCTCTCCAGCACATGCTCTGAGATTAGTAAACACATTCCTGTATACCCCAGGCATTTTTTTGGTAAGCTGCTGGTTCAATGCTATATCTCAGCAGGCTTACTTGGTATGTCTCTTTAAGGGGGTTGGAGGGCTCCGTTTCCTCTCACCCTCTGGCTCTCCCAGAGCTGAGCCTGCTGATTTTTAAAGTTCTAAGTGTTAAGCCCCACTGATTGGTGAGAACTCGTGAAGTTAAGTCCCTCTGGTTTTCAAAGTCATGTTTTTGGGGTTTATCTTCCCAGTGCAGGTCCCCTGTGCCTGAGAAGCCTGGCTTTTTTTTCTGTAGTGGCAGTGTTCTTCTCTCCCATGGACAGTCTCCCAGGTCAGTGTGGTTTCTGACCATATCTCTGCCTTTCCCACCATTTTTGATGTGGCCTCTACTCTACCTTTAGCTGTAGAGAGTCTGTTCTGCCAGTCTTCGGGTCATTTTCTGGGTTATTCACACTAACTGTGGGTGTTATCTAAGTATATCCATGAGAAAAGCTGAGCCTAGGTTATCCCTACTCCACCATCTTCTCCAGAAGTTCCCTTCTTTCCCTTTGGGCCCAACCATTCTCCTTTAGGATTCTCCCCCTTCCATTTTTGCTGGTATAGACCTGACAGTCCTTCAAGCTCCAAGGTATTCCCTTGCCAGACAAGTGGAAGAATCATTCTCTCCTCTGAAAACCCGTTGCATTAAGTACGCTTTACCCCCTCCCCCCCGCAACTGCCTAGTTCATGCTTGAATTTCCCAAGACTCGTGGCCACTTGCTTCATGGAGACTCAGAGCTCCAGAACCACTGCTCCACTCCAGGCCAGACTGTGGGTGGCCTGAGTCCTGAGAATGCAGAAGGATTAGGGAATCTCCACCCCCACCCCCCAACCACCTGGATAGCCACGTCAGTAAAACAACGAATCTGGGTATGACCCAAGAGGCTGACCCTGAGTTTCCAATGAAGCACACTCTCTCCAGTTCATTCTAAAACATTCACAGGGCAACGGGGATGGGCCTAAATTAGGAAATTTGCTGAGTTTACTGGAGACCTGAGGGATAACCTGGTGGCCACCAGAGAAAGTCATTACACCCCACGTTATAGCCTGTATGTGCCTCCCCTAGTGGTCTCGAGGACAGTGGTGATCATCGGACAGCCTAAAACATAAAAGACAGTAGGAAGAGTTACCCTAAGGCTCTTGCAAAGGTTATTTTAATATATCATCTCTAATCCTCCTGGTAATTCTCTGAATTAGATGCTAGCACACTGGGAATTTCCACACTCAAGGGAAGGAAGCAAACCAACACAGTGCTAATGCAATGAAAAGTCCATGGGTGAGGAGTAAGGAGATTGTCTCACTACTCTTAGCCTCACAAAGTACTAGAAAGTATAGAGGAGTCATTAGTGCTCTCCTGATAAGACATTCCTCTACACTGTCGCTTTTCCCATCAAGAAGTGGAGTCTACTTCTCCAGCCCCTTGACTCCACCTGGCTGTGAGCTGCTGACTAGTCGAATGTGGTGGAAGCAATGATGAGCAGTTTCTAGGGCTGGGTATGAAACCTTGGAGTTCCTACACTTTGTTCTCCTGAAAGGCTGCCATTCTTCCATACCACACTGGCATAAGGCTCCCCATGTCCAACAGAAGTGCCATGAAGACTTTGATATTTGATGTGATGAATGAATCTATTAATAACGTCTTTAGAGAAATGTAATAGGAAAGCAGTCCCTCTGTAGCAAATGAAACTTCCCAATGTTCACAGATGCCAGGACAGTCGTTAATAAAGGCTGTGCTAGGATGACTAGTGTTCCCCCAAATTCATGTCCACCTGGAACCTCAAAATGGGACTGTACTCGGAAATAGGTATTTGGCAAATGCAATTATTTGCGGTCATAATAAATGAGGGTGGGCTCTAATCCAAAGATCGGTGTCCTAATTACGATTGAAAACAGAGACCCTGAGAGAAGGCCATGCGATGACAAAAGTAGAGGGTGGAGTGTTGCTACAAGATTGTCAGCACCATCCAAAGCCGGCAAGAGGCAAGAAGGGTCTACCCGGTAGCCCTGTGAGATGAATACAAGAGCCAAGGCTTCAGTCAGTAACTTTGAATATAAATGTAGAAGAGAAGATAACATCACACGAGATATTTTTACAGAGCAAAATAAGGAAAGCATATTAGAGCACGAGCAAGAGAGAGGATGAGATTTGGAAACAGAAGGGGCTTGATCTCTTTTGGGCAAGACCATTAACCTTCTGAGCCTCCGTTCTCTTAGCTGCAAAATGGGGACAGTACCACGTCCTCTGCAGAGATGTCAATGAAATCAGGTATGGGTCCAGCATTTCGAAGATCAAGTCTAGTGCAGAATCTGGACAAGGTATGGTAGAGAGCAGGCAGTTAGTATGTAGGTGTTTTTTCATGAAAGACAAAAGAGAAACCCAAACCAGAGGGCCAGGGATCCCAAGGACAGATTTCGCCAGTCCTCTAGTTTTGTTGTAGGCAGTGCTAAGTCATGGAGGTCAAATAATATTTTGAATATGAAAAGTTCTGGCTCACATGTCCTGACTTCTTTTTAAAAAATTTTTACTTAAGTTCAATTTAGTTAACATACAGTGTATTAGTAGTTTTGGAGGTAGAGTTTAGTGATTCCTCAGGTGCATACAACACCCAGTGCTCCCTCCATCATGTGCCCTCCTTAATGGCCATCACCTGGTTACCCCATCCCCCCGCCCACCTCCCCTCCAGCAACCCTCAGTTTGTGTCCCATTTCCTGACTTCTTAGCAGAGAGTATTTACCACCTTAAGAGGAGCATCGACCATTCAGATATCAACAACCACAACAAGTGTCCAAAAGAAAACAGAAGGACTAGGAAGGAGAAAAGACCCATCGGTTTGCCTATTCAGATAGTTATAAACTGTTCTGAAGGCAATACATTAGTTTTTTTTTTTTTTTCTCTAGCTTTTTTTCAGCTGGAGGCAATTCTCTGGCCCTCTGCATCTCCAGGGAGGTAGAATGTCACTTACTGTCGCAGTCAGCACCACAAAGCCATAAGAAATGGAAACGATACCATGAGGTCATTTTACAGCCAGTTGCAGGGACAAAATTAACTCAATGGGGCTTTGAAATGTCGTATTTGAGGTATCTTTCTCTTTCCGTTTCCTTTTTCTCCCCAGCAGCTGAGGTGACAAATGGTGCACCTGCTGTAATGAGGTCTGGCAGGTTCCCCTCAGGAGGGTCTTGGGGCACAGGTCAAGAGACTAAGCCCATTCTCAAATGGGGGAATTCCCCTTGCAGGGGAAGAAATTCACCTGGGCCTCAAGTGTTCAAGTTTTTCCACAAATTGCTTAATTTGTTCTCTACAATAATTTTAGGGGTGCCTAGGTGGCTCGGTGGGTTAAGCATCTGACTCTTAATTTCAGCTCAAATCATGACCTCAGGGTGGTGAGATCCAGCCTTGCGTCGTCACTGGAGCTCGTGTTCAGTGGGGAGTCTGCTTCTCTCCTCCTTCTGCCCCTCCCACTGCCCCACCATGGCCAAGATGATGCAAGAGACATTTCTGATGGCAACGGGCCAGTTCCAGATCTCTCCGTGCTTGTCGTTAGGACCATGAGAGAAATTGTGATCAGGTAGATGGTGACTTCTAACCTTAAAAAATGCAATCTATTCATGTCACTTCCACAGTTGTCCCTCAGCAGGACTCGCGGGAGCTGTTGTAATGGTCATAACTCTTCAGCAACTCACAGGGTCCCTGAGTATCAGTCAGGGAACTCTCCAAGGCGCCTACCTCTTTGGGGTATCAGGAAGACAAGGGACTGAAGAGGACTCACTAGTGAACAGTTCGGTCCTTTGTCACTGAAAGAGAACATCCGTCTTTATCAGGGCATCTGATAACTGTCTGGGCTGAGAGAGCCCTGTCTTTCCTCTTCCACTCCCTTTCTCTCTCCACCTCGTTTTTTCTTTCTCAAAGGTGTTTGAAGAGAACACAACAAAGAACAACATGGAAAGAGGAAAAAGCAAATATGCTAACTATGAAGGCTGTGATAAAAGGGAAGTGTGATTCAGTCTCTTTGCTTTTGTTCTGAGTCATTCCAAGTGCTTGGGGTGGAAAACGTACAAGATTTTAAAGGATTCAAATTTCAGTGGAGGAGGGAGATTCTTGGATTCAGGTGGCCCGTGCTGGAGGATTCCACTGACAGAACAGAACACTAGAATCACCACTCTCCACCCCATGCCTCTGGACGGAATTTACAGGACACTTTAACACATGCTGTCCTGTTTAAAGAACACACTGGAACTTCCCCAGAGCCTAGTAAAAGAAGGTTTATATGTTGGCAAACCAAACGTGTCTGACCACGTGACATCTATTTTGGGGTTACCACCAGGTCCTGAGAACACATCGTGGTGGTGGTTCCCGACCTTTAGCAGGCGTGGGAGTCACGTGGAGGGCCCGTTAAACACAGTTTGCTGGTTCGCACCCCCCAGGTTCTGATTCAGTAGCTCAGGGACAGGGTCCGAGACTGCATTTCTAGCAAGTTCCCAGGCATGTTAGTTTGCTTGGGCTGCCAACAAAATACCCTAGACTGGGTGGCTTCATTAAGAAATTAGTTAATTAAGGAATTAATTTTCTCACGGTTCTAGGGGGGAGGGCTGTTTTTCTCTGAGGCCGCCCTCTGGCTTGTAGACATCTGCCTCTCGCTGCCTCCTCGCTGGATGCTCTCTGTGCGCATTTGCCTCTGGTGTCTCTTCCTTGTCTTGTGAGGACACCAGTGCTGTGGGATTAGAACCCACCTAATGGCCTCATTTTAATCCAATCACCTCTTCAAAGGCCCTTGCTTCCAACATGGTGACATTCTGATTTACTTCAACATGTGAATTTGGGGTGGGGTGGGGGGAAACCATTCAGCCCGTAACGTGCTGCTGCTGCTGGTCCAGGGACCATATTTTGGGAACCACGGGGTTCTCTTGTGAGGAACTCACCAGCTCGCAGCCACCCTCAAACTCCGGACACAGAACCCGGGTTCCTCGCCTGCTGCCGAGAGGCTCCTGGACCCACCAACACTCTCAGCCTGGACTCCCTTCATCTCTGTGTCATCTCCCGAAAGTACAAATTAGGTCAGAGGAGGGCTGATTCTAGGGAGCCGTGAACATGGCTAGAGGCCCTGGGCTATGTCCTACGTTCTCATTTAGATGTCTATTTTTAATTTGGATGGTTAAAAAAGGCATCTATAATTAGTTTAAGTAGCAAATTGAGGGACCATTTGAAAAAGCCTTTAAAACTCCACTACATTTCATCTTAAAAGGGGAAAAAAAAAACCAAAAAACTGGTTTCCTTTAAATTGAAACATCGTCTGCGGTGTTTACAATTTCTTTCAGACATCAGAACCCAACCAGAAGGAGCAGCCCTTCTGTTTTGCTGTCCTGGAGGGGAAGACGCAGAGAGGTGGAAACCCGGAGGAGAAGGTAAATCTGGAGGCATCGAGTGGGGTCTGGTGCAACCTGCCATTAACAACTGTTAGCCTGGGCCTGGGCAGAGTTTCTCCACCGAAAATCCCAACACAAGACCCTTCCCAGCACCTTGGCTGCACCGGCCATCATCATGCAAACCAGAGGAGAGAGAAACCTGAATATTTGATTCCCTGGGATTCTATCACATTTCTTTCTGGCAGAAAAATTCCTGAACACTCGCGGAAAGGGCTCACCTTGGAGGGATCACTGAAGGGTCCGCAGCCCCAGCAAATGAAAAGGGTGCACTGATCCTAGCGACCAGCTGGGGAGTGTTTCCTCCATACCAGGCGCTCTTAGTCCTTATACTCTAGCACACAGGTATCCTCCTGGTCCCAGCTTACAGATGGAGGAAACTGAGGCACAGGGAGAATAAGTCACTCGCTCAAGATCAGGGAGCTAGGAACTGGGGCTGTGCTCTGAAACCTTGCATTGTGTGGCCTCCCAGGGTCTGCATACCCTCCCCCCACCCCCCAGTTACCATCTAGAGGGCAGAGACGCTGGAGCCCAGGGTCTGGATCACAGGAGGGATCCACCCCAGAGTTCTGATGTCATTGGTCTGCGTGCGGCCAGCACCCAGGGCATTCTAAAGCTGCCCAGGAGCTGAACCACTACCGTGCAGGCTCCAATGCCACCAGCTGTAAATTAAAGCACGTACGGGACCCAAGCAATGCCTGAGCATGATCCTGAGCAAAATTCATTTTCCTAGTCCTCAGATTTAAGGTTAAAGGGCTTTCCATTCAGACATGTTTGGATGCGTGTTAGGGAACCACGAGGAATATAATGCTTGAACTTTTATGTTTAGAAAAGAATGGAGACAAATACTGAACCTTTAAAGAAACAGTCTGGTCTGAATCTGTCACAAAACCTAAAGGGTTTAACAGTGCCAGGAAACTGGTTGCTTAGGATATGAACTTGTCACTAGGGAAGCAAGGGCAGTTGGATTAGAAAGACTGAAGGTCTACAGGAGCCTTTTCTACCTTTCCGAAGCAAAAGGAAGAAGGAAGAGGGGAGGGGCACAGATGGGAAGCATTTTGAGTTCCGGCAGATGAGGGAGAGGTGCCCCAGGCTCAGTGCTCACCTCTAGAAGCAGAACCCCAGCCAGGCTCAGCTAACACGGGGAGCTAAGGGCTCTGAGAGGATTTTTAACCTCCGGAGCTTTGTGGGCAGAAACAAACAAGAAGAGGTTTCAGGCTAATGGTTAAATTACTTCTTTTGTATGCAGGCATTTAAATTTGTGCCCTGGATGAGGGTCACAAACTCAGAACGCCCTCCAGAGCCAGCCAGAAGTCCCTGGGCCACTGAAAGTTAAGTGATGCCTCTTCAATCTGGCCCTTGTTGCCAGGAGGGAATGGGAACCTGGTCTTTCAAGATGTTTCCATTTCTCAAGAGGAGCCAGGAAACCAGATTTTATGTGAAATCTTGGCATTCTTAAATGTTAGCTACAATTAAAAAAATTTTTCTTAATAACGTGGGCCAAGCCCCGCTTGTTTGGGCTGGGTCGGCTAAGGGCCACCAGCTGGCGCCCTCACCCAGGCATCTGAGGACACCAGGGCTGTAAGGAGCTGCTCTTCTCAGAGCAGGCTCTTTGAAGCAGCACCATTCTTGCCCCAGTGGATCCTCTCAGTTAGAGGAACCCGGAAGCAGTTGAGGTGGCAGCGGAGGGGGGAGTGGGGGGGAGGGGGCGGGGCTGGGGTGGGATCCCCAGATGGAACCAGCCAGACTGCAGGCAGGAGCCCCAGGGAGCAATTAGCAAAGTTCTCAATCAGCAGGAGTTATTAAGAGAAACCACCACCGGAACCTCAGCTCTCCCAGTCCCTTTCCTGGTTAGTGCTCAGCCACCACCTCCTAATGCTCTTATCCCAATGTACATATTCCATGTGGCTCTCTCTTCCAGAATGCAAGCTCTGAGAGGGCAGGTAGCTTTCACTTTTTTGTTTACTCCTGTCTCCCCAAGAGCCCAGCACATACCGGACCCTCAGCTTTGTCAAACGACTGAGTGAGCGCAGGCAGTAATGATTGACGTGGGGGATGGCAGGGACTTTAAAGGCCACAGAATGGCTGATGCAGCTGCAGGGGCTTCCTGGTGCCTAAACCCACGGCCCCACCTGGTCTTCCCGCAGAGGTTTCTGGCATAGAGCCTGCAGCAGCAGCGCCGGGACTTCGGGTGCCGGCTGGAAACAGATTCTGGAGAGCTGCAACAGCCTTTGAGACTGGCACTTCCCCGCATCTGGTGAGACCAGGAAGCAGGAGGAGGGAAATCATGCATGAGGGTGCTGGAGCCAAGGGCTGCCCTGGGAAGGCCTGGCGTGGGTGCGTGCGGCTGGGGCTCCCTTTCAGCCAGGCCAGGTGGCTGGAGGGGCCGCATTTCCGGTTTAGGTCAGCTGCTTGGGCTTCCGGGGGCCTGGGCAGGGTGCCGGAGGGGCGCAGGAATAGGGATGGGGCTGCTGCCAAGCTGGACGGGCTCCCCGTGAATGGTAGCCAGGAACAGGGACAATGGTGAAGGCACGTGGCCCCTACTCTGCTTGGGAGGCTGGGTTTCCTGGGAAATCAGAAGTCAGAGGGCACGTGTGATGTGCACCTGCCCATGGATGCTTTGGGGCCCTCGGAAGTCACTGCTGGCTGGGGGGAGCAGGGAGGAAGTTTCCAGAGCACAGCTTTGAATGGCTCAAAGTGTCTCCGAGCCAAGGTGCTGACAGCACCCCTCCCAGAGCGGCCTCCCGGAGGGCGAAGTTCTTCCAAGGCAGGGGCCTGTGAAGCCCCAGCTTCTCTTCCTGGTCTCTCCCTCCTTGGACCAACTGGCTTCATTGGTTCCCTTCCTAGACTCAGCAGAATGTTCCACTGCTCCTATTTTGCCCAAATCACTAGTTCCCTTCAGGTCTCGGTTTTCCCATCTATAAAATGGGGAAAATAGTAGCTACTTCTCCGAGGTGTTCTAAGGATTCAGGGAGCGCCCAAAAAGAAAGCACCTGGCAGGGTGCCACACGCATAGTAGGCGCTTAGTCGAGAGCACTGTGCTTTATCATTACAGCATATGTTCCAGGGGGCCGTAGGCGGCCAGCAGAGCAGTGAGCCTATCTCCCTCACAGCGGCTCTCAGTCCTTCCGGAAGGGTCATGGCAGGTGTTTGATGAAATGTGGATTCCCGAGAGGTTCTGACTCAGAGGGTATGGCTGTCTCGTGCTAATCTACAAGCCAGATCCAAGCATGGTGGTCGCGTGTTCCATTCTGGGCACGGCTGACTGAGCGCTGGCTTTTATGTGAGTGGGGTCCACATTCAATGTCCCACACATTTGTCATCTGTGCAGACAGCTGGCCCATGGCCATTCAAGCTCTCGGACATGGGACACGGACCGTGGCTGGCAGAGGCAACTTGGAATGGCAGCTGGTAAGCACACTGGAGGTCTAAAGGGCTTTCCCAGCTACTGTCAATGTGCACTAACCGTCTACACAGTGTGCATGGAATTGCAGAGGAAGTGAACGCTCGATTGAGAGCCACCCCGAAAGCTGGATGTATTTGATAATCAAGTAGCATGTTACGACAGCATCCCAGTTCCTCACTGTTGGAAAAGTATGCATGAGCCTCCGTGTCTGCGTGCAGTCTGTCTCCTGGAGGGGGACAGCTGGCCTTTCACATAGTGGGGAGGTTGAGTCAGCGCAGCCCCCAGAGCCCTCCTCTGCCAGGGGACCCCCCTCCTCTGGGGCCCCCGAGGAGCTGCTTTCACCACCTTCCCCTGGTCCCCTTGGCCTCAAGCTGCTCCACCCTGATCACAGCCACGGTGCCATGAACAGTGTGAGTTCAACTCTGCCCCCTCAGAGGCTGCTGGACCGGCTAATTTGGTGGCCCAAGTGCCACTCACTGTCCAGCACTTGAGGACTTAGAGATGGTGAGTCTTGGGCCAACCCCTTAAAGCCTTTCCAGTACTAAGATGTTCTGTCACTTCCCCACCTCGCCCTCTTTTAAGGACGATCCATTTAGGATCATGGAAGTTTAACAGGAAGGCTGTCATGGGGCGCTACGGGGACAGACATCTCTGCATTCGCTAGCTGGGTGCCAGAAGCCGACGCACCTGGGCTGTTTTTCAGATTGTGCTGGGAACACACACATAACAGAGCCACATGTGACAGCATGGACCTCGACCCGGGCCCACATGTGAATACGACATCCTCAAGTTACTGACGTCGCAGGTACGAACGACGCCCTTCTGTGCGGAGAACTTTGGAGGGACGTCACACCCTCAGAGTCCTGGGAACACAGCTTCAGAGCTGGACAATATCTTGGTGAACAACTGATTCTGATTTTCAGACAGCAACACTGAGGCCAAGAGATGGAACTCACCCACCCCCAGAGCGAAGACTATAAAACGAGAAGGGACATCTGCTCAGTCCATCCCTCCAGCAGCCCTTGCCGGTGGCACAGGGACGGATTCAGGGACAGAGTGAGGGGTGGGCTAGCCCCAGGGCCATCTCCCAGGTGCTCAACCGTCTCTGTGAGGCACAGGAAACATCCCTGCTACTTCCACGAGCCTAAGGGGATTATAGTATTCCATGTAGTCACGATCCGTGGCAATCTGGAAAACAACCAGGAGCCCATGACCTCTTACTATGTGAGATAGGAAACACAGCAAAGCCTACCGGCCTCCCCCCCGACCCCTGCCACCCTCTGGGGCTGGCTTGATTTGGGAAATCGTTAAAGAAAGTGAACACAAGAAATGGGCAAAGTCTTGACCATTAAAATACAAAAAGCAGTGACCCTATTTGGGCCAGTGGAAGGAAATGAACGGATCAGTTTCAAGACAGGATTTTTGTAGAAAAGCCGGTGCCTCCCTGATCCCATCACATGAGTAACGAGCATATATCGAGAGCGTTTTGTTTCTCACTGTGTGTAGAAAGTCTGGGATTTTGTGGAGCTGACCTGACGTAGGGGATAGAGGTCAGACTCGGACGTCAGGCTCACACATCTGGACATGAATCCTGGCAATGCCCCGGTCTAGCCAGGTGACCTGGGGGGAGTCATTCTACCCCTCCCAGCCTCGGTTTCCTTATCTGTAAAGTGGGGGTTGATAGAAGCATCTACCCACAGGCTCTTGTGAACTTTAAGGGGATAAAGTTGGCAAAGAATTATCAGCTGACCCTCAGCTTCTCTGAATGTGCATGCAGTCAATATTCCGAGTTAGAAGATCTTTTCCATGAACCCCCCCGCCCCCAGAGGTCCTCCTGACGCTGTAGCGGTTTCTGCGGAGTGGCAACATGGTTCCGAACACACTCTACCCAAGACAGCCTGGGGTGAAAATCCAGCCCCACCGCTCACTAGCTGTGGAACTTGGGCAAGTTACCTAACGTGGGCCTCAGTATTCTCATCTATAAAGTGGGGCTTACGATAGCACCAACCTTCTGAGGTTGTCCACGATGGTGACAATAGCTTCCTGAATGCAGAATACCCTGGACGTGTCACAAGGGACAGTCCCTGAGGCCTTGCTTGTCTTGTGACCTCGTAAGTGAAAAGAAGAGGAAATACCCCACACTCACCTTCCCTGACCAGAGCTCTGCCCGGACATGCTAACAACAGGGGAAGTGGCTGATGTCCCTTGTCGATCACTTTCCCTGTGTCCCTCAGGTGAAGGCCCAATAGCGGAGAGGGCAGGGCAGAGCAGGAGAGAAGGCTCAGACCTGCATGGATCCTGGCTGCTGGCCTGGGCTCCGGACGGCCAGCTTGCCCCCTGCCATGGCCCAGCAGGTCACTGACCCCCCTGGCCCTATCGTCCATTCCCTGGAGGGACACCCCAACCTGGCAGCCACTCCATACTTGCCTGAGCCCAGCAGCTGGCCCGGGTAAAGCATGAGGCCCCAGGCTGCAGCTCTGGCGGGGGCCCACGGCCAACTGAGATAAGGCTGGTCTTTAGGGATGAAGCTCACATTCTAACTGCATCCACAGATGAGGAAATGAAGAAACCCCAAAGCTGTGTGGCAGCTGACAAGTGCTCCCCCAGGGACCAGGAGTATGCGTTGTCAGACGCTCAGATCTAGCACCTCCTGCCTGGACACCCGGGCCATCCCAAGCCTCTGCTTCCCCAGCTGTGAAATGGGCTCAACAACAGCCCTGCTTCAAAGGTGGGAGAAAAGGCCAGAGGAGGAGGAGTTCTGTCTGCCTTGGCACATAAATGCTCGGGAACGTCTCACAGGGCAGGTGTGGGATGAAGGGGCATAGACAGCGCGGGCAGTGCCCCTTCCTTGGTAGATAATAAGGTTCCCCAAGGAAGGAATGATCCTGAGAAGCGGGAGAGAAGCTGTGAGCAGGGGCCGTTCTGTTCAGGCTGGGGGCCTGCAGGGACAGGGATGAACCGGTGGACCCACGGAAGCAGGAGGAGCCCGTGCGGCCCACCCCCACCCCAGACCTTCCAGAAAGGAAGCTCCACAGACATAATTGCACTGCTGGAGCGAGGAGGGCGTGCTAGGAATCTCTTCATACACTAAGTGACCTTCTCTGAGCCGAGGCAACGAACAGACGCAGACAAGCACGTGGGGTCAGAGCCGGAGTGGGGCTGATTTTCATGAATGAATCTACTTCCTGTAGCAATGGAAGCCTCCAGTGGGGAACCCTTCAGCTCGGGGGAACACAGTAACCTGGTGACAGCTGGGGACACCCAGGAGAGAGCCGTGGCACTCCCCTCCTGCAGTGCCCCTTTCACTTCCCCTGCTCAGCGCCTCCTCCGGGCAGGCCCCGGGCTGGCAAGCACCTGGCAGGGGATCTCCTGCCTCTATTTCTGTTTTCTTTAGAAAGACACAAAAACTACAGCCTCTCAAGAGAGGCAGGACTACCTCCAGCCTTGTGTTTTTCTGGACTGGCCTGAGGAAAGTGCTGGGCAAAGGGTCCATGTGAGGTCTGGAGTGACACAGAAGGGTCCAGAAAACTGTGGAGCGTCACCTGCAGGCTCAAGTGGAAGAAGGAAGAAGAGCAGATGTTGCGTTCAGGGAGGGCAACATGGCGTGAGTACCCGTCACGTGGCAGCGGAGGTGCTGGGCCCAGTCAGGGGGTGAGACATGGTGGCAGGAGAGGAACACACCGGGAAGACCCAGGCCGGGAGAAGAGGGCTCTCAGTGGCGGCGGACTCCAGCCTCTTCACTAAGTCCACGGGGACACTCCATCCTTCAGTGAAGTCACGGGTACTCAGAGCCACCCAGGGTCTGGGAATTCCTGGAAGTATACCTTTTATGGCTTCCACCGGGAGCTGGGGGCTTTGTGACCGGAGCGCGGCCTGCTGGGAGGGATGTGGGACCTCAGCAATGCGATGGGGGAGCCTGCCGTGTGCCAGACATCCTACGCCACCGTCGTTAAACCCCGCGATAACCGGAGAAGCATGACCTATGTTACAGATGAGTAAACTGAGTTCAGACTACCTAAACACATATCTCAAGACCTACACCTTGTAAATGGTAGGGCACAGATCTGTCCGTTGCAGACCAATTCTGCAGCATGGGTCTGCAGCCCAGGCCGGTGACCCCCACGCCGACAGCCTCTACAACATCAGCCATTCTCACGGGGAACAGCCAGGAGCACACAGACCCGTCCACCCCTCAGACCCATCTCGAAGGGGCAGGCACGGCTTCCGGGTGCGGGAAAGACACTCAGGCGCTGAGTAACTAAGTAAACCCCCAGGAAGGAAGCTCTCATTGAACGGTCTTCCCCAGGTTGCTAAGAAAGTAGATCTTAGGGACGCCTGGGTGGCTCAGTTGGTTAAGCCACTGCCTTCGGCTCAGGTCATGATCCTGGAGACCCGGGATCGAGTCCCACATCGGGCTGCCTGCTCGGCGGGAAGCCTGCTTCTCCCTCTCTCACTCCCCCTGCTTGTGTTCCCTCTCTGGCTGTGTTTCTCTCTGCCAAATAAATAAAATCTTTAAAAAAAAAAAAAAAAAAGAAAAAAGAAAGTAGATCTTAAAAGTTCTCACCATGAGGAAGAAAATATATAACTGTGTGCCAATGGATATTAACTAGACTTATGATCACTCCTCAGTCTACGCAAGTGTCCAATCAAGTTGTATACCCGAAACTCACGTTCTATGCCCATTATAGCTCCACGAAAACAAGAATAAATTCCCTTCCTCAAGTTCTCACGGAGGTTTAAAAAGTACCATCCCTCATTGGTTAAGCAGCATATCCCATAAAGATCATTTATAAATGGTGTGAAGGGAAATGAGGTTTTCTTCTGAACAATACTACTCGTTTTGATTCTCGGACTTGCAGGGCATGATTTTTGCCTTCTTGTCCCAGAAGCCTTGTTTGGTTTCTGGGCAGATCTGTGGTGGGGATACCTCATGGCAGAGGGATACAAAAATCCTAAACTGGATTATCCGGGTGGTTTACCTGGCCTTCTAGCACATCTACAGGTCTATTTGGGGGCCTTAAGGGGCCCAAGGACCCCAGTCTTCCATGGGCATCTGGGAGGAACTCAGAACTGAACAAGCATCTAAAAGGGCTACTCTCCAAAATCCCTGACTCGTCCAGCTGAGGGCAAAGCAAAGCCTGCGCCAGGAGCCCAGCCGTCCACCCGGGCTTCCCCCCTTCGCCGCTGGGCTGGCCCCCTGCCCACCCTGCTTCTCTAGGCTCTGCCATAGCTCAGTCAGCCTGAGTGCCCCTCAATCAGGCCAGAATCCAGGAGGGCGGGGCATTTTCTCAGAGTTTTATAGGAACTTCTAACCAGAAACATCTGGAAATACATGGGACGGAGTTGGATGCCTCAGGGCAAAGCTCCAGCTCGGCCAGGCCGGGCATTTGCTGTCCAAGCTTGAGTTATTGGCCTCTTTCCCAGCAGCCTCAGCTGCAAAATGGTCCTCCCTCCTCCTCCTCTCCTTCCACTGGACATGCCACACTCATTTCACTCTCAAGGCGGTTGAACTTCCTGTCCTATCCTTAATCATCACCCTAAAAGCTCCCAGAGGAATCTCAAACTTTAAATATCGAGAATGAGCTGTCAGCCATTTCTTCTCATGTCCCAACCTCTGGGAATAGCACCATGTGTGTCCAGGTCCCCAGCCGGACCCCTGGTCACCCCTCCCCACAAGCCACATGGCCTCTAGCCTCGACTGCTCCTGGGGGCTCCAGGCCCCAGTTCCCTCCGGAGCAGACAGTCCCCCAAAACACAGCTTTGACTCCATTGTCCCTATGCTTTTACCCTCCAATGAGTCTCCATGGCTTCCCAAGCCTGAACTCAAGACCTGTATGCCTGGCCCCAACTCTTAGCAGCCCTGGCCCCAAGGGTCACCATGGAGACACGCCAGGCACTGGGGTTTCCCGAGGAGTGCTGCATTTTCTGGCTTTGGGGGCTCAGTTGTGCTGGGTAGGGAAGCTCAGGCATGCAGGACTGGGCACCATGGGGCTCACCGGGTTTGAAGGTGCCCCCAGACAGTCCTGGTGTTACCTCCTCCCACGAAGACTTTATAAACTTCCCCTCCTTCCGTTCCATGGGAAAATCTTGGGTTTGGGGATCTTTGCCCTTTGGGATCTGGTCGTCATCCATCAAGCAAAAATCACTGTCCAGCTAATGCCCTCTTACACGATGTGTGGGAGGCTCCTCACCAACACCATCTTTTCTAGTTAGAGAGCCCAGCGGCAGCACAGGATTGGGAAAGGGCACAGAACTAAGAAAGGGGGGATCGCAGCTATGAGACTTTGGACAAGTGCCTTAACTGGCCGAGGCCTCGGTTCACTCATCTCTAACAGGGCTGGTAACACCACACAGGAGGGCACAGTGAAGGTTCAACCAGATGATCCACGTCAAGTTCAAAGAATAAGTTGGAGCCTTCTTTGTGGATTATGTGTCCAGAAACAAGTGCTTAAAAAATACTTTAGAGATGCTTAGCTCCAGAGCGAAAGAAAGATTTGGATTCCTTTTGTCACTGATAAATCACCATGTGTCTTGTCATCTGGTCCCCTAAGTGATGTCAAGCTGGGAAGGAGGGTCCCAACGAGACCCCAGAGCCTGAGGGTACTGACAGATGACATCACCTGCCCGGATTTAGGAAAAGCCACTTGACACCTGTGTGAGTGAAGTCTGCTGCTGGGGCTCACGGACGCTGGGGACAAAGCGCAGTCCACATCGCTGGGCCTCACAGACACCATGGACACAGCTCAGTCCACTGGGGACTCGTTGATGCTGGGGACACAGCCCAGTGTGCACCGCTGGGACTCACGGACACCAGGGACACAATATGGTCCACAGTGCTGGGGCTCACAGACACTGGGGAGGCCACATGGCATGGACGGAACCCACCACCACTCCCACCTCTGAGCCCATTTCTGCCTTCTGCCCTAGGCCGGGGTGGGGAATGGCAAGGCAGACCCGCCATCCCTCAGACTCCCACAAAGGCTGGAGCAGTAGTCAGGCTGTGAGACCATGGGGGAGGCTCCACATTTGTCTGCACATCTGTCTCCACAGCTGTATCCCTGATGACTTCGCCTCGCGCCAGGCACTCAAAAAGACTTGGTGAATGAGCGCTCCTTGGGGGAGGCTACGGTTTCATTCAAAACCACATTTTGGCAGCATCACACTCAGAGACAGAACCCCGGGAAGGCATGGGGAAGAGAACTAATGTTCTGGAAGCCTTCATGTGGTGGTGCTAGAAACCTGACATGTTATTTCTTCAAACGTCTTAACCCTGAGAGGTGGACAAGCTCATCTCTGACTCTCAGAAGGCAACGCTGAGACCCCGAGGGCTCCGGTTCCTGGTCCTGAGGACGCCCATCCTCCACGCCCCCAAACCCCATGTGAGCAGCGAACCAGCCCGCCCCAGAAGGTTCCAGCCAGTTTGTGTTCTTTGGCTTGGTAGGTCAGAGGAGACCACTCATGTCAAGCCACACCCATAAACAGGATGAAAAGGGCTGGATGGCAAAGGCTGGCCTCAGGGAGATAGCTCGAGAGCAGAGAGCAGAGGGCCATGTTCAGAAGAACACAGAAGAGCTGCTGAAAGTTGGTGAAGGAAAGAAAACGCTTGTCCCCATAGCGGCACTGACATTGGGGGGCCGAGGGGCTTCTTGCAAGAGTTCCCTCCTCTGCAGCTGGGACAGCAGCCTGTCTCCTGAGCTGGGACTCTTCTGGCAAGAAGGGGGCCAGGAGAGCCGTTCTGGGGAACTAGTGCACCTTCCCTCTGCTCCAGGGAAGTTCTGGGTTCATTGGTCAGCCTCCCATGGAGACAGAGGGTGGGAAACCCAGAGGACACCTGTCCCCATTTCTTTACAAAGCCTTAGTGAGGCTGTCACATTGTAGGTGGACTTCTCACAGCTCTACTGTCCACCTGCAAGCCACCCTCTTATTCTGCCCCCCTCTTATTTCAAGACCCAACCAAATGTCTCTTCCTCCAAGCCAATCAAGGAGGATTCTTGCAAGAGTTGGTCTCCTGTGCCATCCAGGTCCTAGACACCCCACTATCATCACACTGTGCCACGGGAAGCTGTTTTACATCTGTTCAGGCTCCAGACCCCAAGCCCCTTCTGTTTTTAGCTCCTTCTCTGTACTTAGCAGGGTAGGTGTTCAGTCAATGGCTAGGGGGTGAAGAACGGACCGGTATCTGTAGCCAATAATGACGATGTTCCTGCTATGCGCTGTGCCCCGTGCAGGCTTCTGTGTGGGTCACCTCTGTGATGGTCCCCATGACAACCCTTGGGGCAGGCATCATCCTCCCCCCCATGTGACCCAAGAGGCCAAGTGGGCAGAGAGCTTGAGTAACTGGTCTCAGGCCACATGGTGAGGGAGTGGCAGAGACGGGATTCTGACGCAGGCAGGAGGCTCCCGAGCGTGCCGGCCTTGGTGCCAAGCTGCCCCTCCAGTCACCAGTGGAGCATCAGTACCGGAAGCAGGGCAGGCTCAGAGTCTTCTGGAAGTGAACCAGGGAGCAGCAGGCCCAAGAGGCAGACCCTGCTGCTGTCTCTGCACTTGGGGGGCTTTGCTATCATCTGATACCAGCC
>PITA01019032.1:0-38740 GCA_004023965.1 Spilogale gracilis | reverse complement strand
TTACAACAAAAGAACCAAAAATACACAATACATAAAGGGCAGTCTCTTTATAAATGGTATTGAGAAAAATGAGTGACCACATGAGAAAGAAACTGGACCATTATATCTTGCAATCTGCACACAAATTAACTCAAAATGGATTACAGATCTGAATGTAAGACCTGAAACCATAAAACTGTTAGAAGGAGACGTAGGCAGAAAGCTCCATGACATAAATCTTGGCGATGATTTTTTGGATTTGATATCACAAGTAAAGTCAACAAAAGGAAAAATGAACAAGTGGAACTATGTCAAACTAAAAACTTTCTGCACAGCAAAGGAAACTATCAGAAGGAAAGCTATAGAAAGGGAAAAAATATTTGTAAATTATATATCTGATAAGGGGTTAATATCCAAATATATAAAGAACTCCTACAAATCAAGAGCAAAAAAAAACCTACAACAAAATGAAGAATCCAATTTTAAAATGAGCTTAAAATCTGAAAAGACGTTTTTCCAAGGAAGACACACAGATGGTCAACATCAATAATCATCAGAGAAATACAAATCAAACCCACAGTGAGATATTACCTTATACCTGCCAAAATGCTAAAATAAAATTAAATGTTGGCAAGGGCGTGGAGAAAAGGGAACTCCATGTGCTCTTGGAAAGAGTGTAAACTGTGTGCAGCCACTATGAAGAACAGTATAAGAGTTACCTCAAAAAATTAGCAAGAGGGACACCTGTAGAGCTCAGTCACTTAAGAGTCTGCCCTCAGCTCAGGTCATGATCTCAAGGTCCTGGGATTGAGTCCTTCATCGGGCTCCTCACTCAGTGGGGAGTCTGCTTCTCCCTCTGCCACTCCCCCTGTTTGCTCTCCCTCTCAATCTCATAAATAAATAAATAAATAAATACATACATACATAAATAAATAAATAAAATATTTTATTAAAAATTAAAAATAGAAATGCCATAGAATTTTACTATTCTACTTCTATGTATTTTCTGAAGAAAACAGAAATGCTAACTAGTAAAGATATCTGAATCCCTATGTGCATGGCAGCATTACTTACAATAGCCAAGATGGAAACAGCCTAAATGTTCATCAATAGATGAATGGATGAACGGACAAAGACGTCTTCACACACACATAGAGAGAGACACCACAGTCTATTGTCATAACAAAGTAAAATTTGGGGCGCCTGGGTGGCTCAGTTGGTTGGGCGACTGCCTTCGGCTCAGGTCATGATCCCGGAGACCAGGGATCGAGCCCCACATCGGGCTCCCTGCTCGGCGGGAAGCCTGCTTCTCCCTCTCTCACTCCCCCTGCTTGTGTTCCCTCTCTGGCTGTGTTTCTGTCAAATAAATAAAATCTTAAAAAAAAAAACCAAAAACAAAGTAAAATTTGCCATTTACAACATGGGTGGACCTTGAGGGCATTATGCTAAGTGAAGTAAGTCAGTCAGAGAGAGACAAATATTCATTTATGTGTGGAATACAAATAAATAAATATATATATTATATATATATATATATATAAAATAAGGCCCAGTTGCAGATATAAAGATCGGTGATTGTAACGGTTGAAGGACGCGGAAGGTGGCAATATTGTGGTCCCAAAATGCCTCAGTCATGGGAACGTAACGTACAGCATGGCGATTCTAGCTAATAAGATGGTATTACATATTTGAAATTACTATGGGAATAAATTTTAAAAGTTCTATCATAAGAAAAAAGGTTTCTTAACTACATCCAGTGACAGATGTGACTTATTGTGGTGATCATTTTATAATATATACCAATATCGAATCATTATGTTGTAATCCTGAAACTAATACAATTCTTTTCGTCAATCAGACCTCAATTTTAAAAAAAGAGTATTCAGCTCTGCTAATAAAAGAAACAATATGGAGAGATGAAACTAAATGCATGAGGAAGTAGTTTGTGTGACATGTTAGACATCAAGTCAAGCATGTGTTGAAAATAGGAAGGTATGAAATCAACCAAGTATGTATGAGTCGCTAAATGCGTATAATGCATTTATAAGAGACACAGATGTATCCCACTTACCCCTGCCAGTAACATACAGAAAAAAAGCAAAAACCAAAGCCTATGACTGTCTGTCGGGTCACTGGTTCTCCACAGCTCTGGCTAGACATCCCTGCTCCGGTGTCTAATACAACACAGGTGGGTTTTGACACCAAGCGCCCTCTGGATTTTGGACCCCTTTGCTCCAACCCCAACTCCTGGCCATCAGCAGGGAATGTTGCAACAGCACAGGTTTCGGGTACACTGGGGTTGCACTCTGTCCTCTTTGTAGACCTACACAATCTCTCTCTGTCATAGCTCCTCGCTGTGCATTTTAAATTGTTAAATTATGTTATCTGATAAGCTAAAGTTCTCAGAAATGTTCTGTTCCAACACCTGGGGGACAGCTCCTGGCCATCTACTTAGAGCATACTACTGCGTCGAGAAGGTCCCTACACAACACTGTAGTTCTGTTGGTGCGGAAAAAACAAGGAACGAGTTTGTTTAGAGTAACTCAGCATGCAAAATAAGAAGAATATATTTAACAGTGTTGCTAAATAAACAACAGATTACAAATAGCATATGCAGCATGAGGCCCAGATGGCAAATAAGTTTCTTTTAGCAGCTGTTTGATGATAGTTGCCTGAAATCATTTGGTTGAAAAAGAATGAACTGGCTGGAAAAGTTAAGTAGACGGTCTGAGATCTGCACAGACCAAAAGCCCTGAATAGTTAGCAAGGGCTGTCATGGGAAACATTGAGAGAAATATCCCTGGATCTCTAGAGGAAGCGGAGGGCCCTCAAATTAACTGCATGAAATGGGCATTTCATGTGTGGGTTTAAACACTGACAACTTTCAATGGGATAAACATTTATGGTCAACAAGTCTAATTCAATGCCACACTGTAGAAATATTACCAATAAAAACTCTCAAAGTTTTATTAATAGGAGGGTTCACTTTTTTTCCCCCAGAGGGCTCACTTCTAAACAAAGTTACATGTGTGACTCAGTTTTACATGCATGCATTAAGCTATTTATCACTGATGAAAATGTGCCTACGCTACTAAAATAGGAATCAGCACACTTTTTCCATAGAGGATCAGACAGAAAAAATTTCAGGCTTTGCAGGTCATATGGGCTCTGTGGCATTTCCTACTACTTAACTCTATCACTGTCACAGAAAAGCAACCCCAGATAACACCCAACAAATAGATGTGGCTGGATTCCAATAAAACTTTATTTACAAAAAAGAACCCAGGAATGGACTAAAATTGGCCCCTAGGTCATAGTTTATTGATCCTGTGCTAGAAAGCACTTACACTTTGTAAATTATGGTATGATGGATAATTATTTTGAGTCATTTGGTTAATGGGGAAGTTTCCTACACATTATTAAACCAGTCTATCATAGCTATATAGATATATGTCATCCAAAATTAGGGCTCTCAAGAATAGGTATTTAACTGATGGAACTGCTTTACCACACCAAGAATGGTACTCTTGACTTTTGGGACTAGAAGCCCATCTCATTGGGTTGTTCTCTTTGATACTATCTGAATGGTTAAATAAGAATTCTTGTATTTGAAATTGGTAGGGCCTTCCCTATTTGCTCCTTTCTCAGATACTCTTTATAGTTGTTGGACAAGAAAATTCTGATTTGCTTTTATTTTTATGGGAAGATATTTACAAATTCAGGGTTTTAATATTTGAGAAAATCTTCAATTAGGTTTTTTACTTTTGTTATAATAGTTATGGTTTCTACTGTGGCTAAATCTAAAATTCTTTACCTCCTTTTTCTTAGTTTGATGGACAGAAATTTGGTTCTGGTGTCTGGGTTTGAATTCCAGGCCCTCCACTTACCCTATGGTCTTGGGAAAATTATTAACCCCTTTATGTCTTAGTTTCTTCATCTGTAAAATGAAGGCACTCGTGGAGTGGCTCTGAGCATTAAGTGAGGTAATGCATACAAAGTGCTTTCAAGGGCTGTCTGGGTGTCTCATTCAGCTACCTTCAGCTCAGGTCATGATCCCAGGGCCCTGGGATCGAGCCCCACACGGGGCTCCCTGTTCAGCGAGGAGCCTGCTTCTCCCCCTCTCTCTGTCTCTGCCCCTCCCTGCTGCTCATGCACACACACTCTCTTCCTCTAATAAATAAAATGTTTAGAAAAATAATAATAAAGTGCTTTCAACAGTGAAAGAAGCAAAGTTAATTAAGGCCATGTAAATTGGTAGATCCCAGCAACTGCGGGAGGATTTTCTACCAAGTATTTCGTATTTCTCCTCTGCCAAACAGAATTCATAACCCTGGAAAAAAATTATTCAACTTAATCAACCTTCAGAAAGAGCTGATAGTTGATTATTACCATGTTGTACTGTTGCCCCCTGTATGTGAATTTACCCTACTTACAAGCTATAATTTAGCCTATACTCTTCATGGATGTTGAAAGAAGACACATGATACTCCTGGGAAAGAGACAAAAGACTTATCTGTGGCACATCAAAGCTTGAGCATCAGCATATTTGCTCCCAGTTGCTCTTAACGTTATGTCTCACAGGGGCGATGGGATGCTACAGGGACAGGGCCCCAGGGGGCGTGGTGCACATAGTGGGTTTATACCCCAGCTGAGGAACATGGAGAATTAGGAATCCACCACTTTGAGAATAAACAGTAAGTAGGGCTGCTTTTTGTTTGGGGGTGGGAGTGAGAGTTCCTTACCCTTCCCGATCGACCACTGCAAATAAAAACCTTAGAGAAGGACCACCTAAGAAGCAGCCAAGACCTTCCTTTATTGGCACATCCAGCAAGATAAGAAGCTGGATGGTTCCCTAGCTCTTTCAGGAGAATCCATGGCCAAACCCTTTGTGTTAGGTTCACTTCTCTTCACTCTTTTTAGCTATATGAGTAATACTTTGGTAAATGCGGGGAAACCATTAACCTGGGTTATTTTAATTTCTTCCTGGGAAGCTTTTCAGAGACTTTAGGGTACTCTAAATCTCCAAGAGGAAAAATTATTGTTCAATGTGTCCTAAAGTTTTATCACTCCGAATTCCTTTTGCTGAAGAATAATTACTTATGAATGCTAAGTACATTCTTTAAAACACTGCTAGCTATTCCTATTTTGCTCATTTCTCACAATTTATTTGTTTTGTTTTTTTTTAGTCACTTTAAAATAACCATACCCTTAATCTATGCATGAATATAAAGTACCTAGGACCCCCCCCCCAAAAAAAAAGGCACATTTAAAGTGTTCAGCATTTAAAACCATTGTCCTGGGCACTGTTGAGCTCAGGTCATGATCTCAGCGTCCTGGGATCGAGCCCCACATCGGTCTCTGCTCAGCAGGGAATCTGTTTCTTTCTCTCCCTCTGCCTGCCGCTCCCCCTGCTTGTTCTCTCTCTCTCTCTCTCTCTCTCTCTCTCTCTCTCTAATAAACAGAATCTTTAAAAATAAATAAAACTAAAACCATTGTCTTCCCCTATGCTGTGGCTTTCAATTGCATACTAACTTTAATCATCTGATGGTCGTGACTGCACTGTTTTATTAAATTCTGTGCCGCATGACACGTTCCTGGACTATAAAGCTATCCTTTTTAAGCAAATGCCAAATGTTTCTTGGGCTCCTCAAGACTTTCTGAAATTCTTCTTTCCCTAGGATATGACACGTACCTTACTAATGCTTCAGTCTTCTCTTATAGTCAATATTTCCTCATTCTGTGGCAAACTCTATTTACCATCTTACAACATGGATAGTAATCTCTCATGACATTCAGGAGACAGCGATCTCTTCATGCCATGGAAACCTCACTCATAAAAAAAAATTAAGAAGCATTGTTAGTAGCAGCAGAGAAGATGCCCAACATTTCTTCTACTTCCCTGCATCTCTCAGACCCTGGCATTTAGGGGTCATGCAATAGGTTCTGGCCAGTTGTCTACAGATACAAGTGCCATGCGATACTCCCTCAAGCACCAAAGAGCTTCTAGATCATTGTCACCTGTCACTACACATGACAAGACCACAGAGGAGGCCCGGCTTCCTGAGTGACGGTGTGCAACACGGCCACCAGCCCCAATGTGGGGACACGTGGCAGGGACAATAAGCTGTTGAGTTATGCCATGAAGATTTTGTTATGTTATGATGAAAAAACAAAACCAATTCTGAATAAAAGAACACACCCCCAAAAAGGATTGCCCCACGCTGTTCCATTTAAGTTGTTTTTGGAGCCACCAACGGCCTATGTAATCTGGGTTAACAAATTTTGAAACCTTGAAGACCCTTATATTAAGAATGAAAATAGCCTATAGTAATATTCCCTCAGCACACTAATTCCTGGATTGGTTCTATATGGGAAAAAATTGGTCCCCTGGTAAAATATTTGGAACATATTACAAACTAAATAGCCCTCTTAGAGAGTCCCAAGATATATAAGCATGATATATGTTCCAAATTACCATGACTCCTTTAATCCGATGTTCTCTAAACTTAAGCATGGAACACAGTCTTTTCCACTCAATATTTGTAGTAGTGACTCAAAGAATTCCAGTTTGGGAACTCCAATGCAGAGCAATGTTTACTCCTTCTTCTCACACAGGCTGCTATGTAATAGAGGGATTCTGCATATTTCCAATTGCCCAAGAGCGCCAGGATAAGTGGCTGCGATACAACGAAGATAAAGAAGATAGGCAGTGACTCAAAAAAGAAACCTCTTTACTTCTACGCAAGTGCTGGGATATAGATAAATAAGGACAACACAGAACTTCAGCAGGCAGCCCTTGAGCCTCAAAAGCAAACAGATTATTTGGCGGGGTGCCTAAACCACCTGACTCTTAACTTCTCAGTCATGCAAAAATTCATGTTTCACATAAAGTTTTAAAGCAGGCAAAAAGGGGAAATCCAGGGTATATGTGTACACACGTGGACACACTTACATGCAGACTGTATACATGTGTGCACGTGTGTGTCTGCAGAAGAACAAAAAATGGCCTTGGTGCATGGAATGTTAAGTTTCTCAAAGAAACATGCACCCTGAATTTTATAAAAATATATTTTGAAAGGCTGGAGGCTTAGATGAAATTGAGAGAGCAAATATTTACTGAGCACCTGTTATGTGTCAAACATCCTTCCAGATCATTGGATATAACAGCTTCTTGAAAGAGAGGTATAAATAATTAAAATAAGGTGATTCCCTAAAGTACTGAACAGTCCCTTAATACTGGGGAATCAGCAAAGATCTCTGTAAGAATTTGACATTTGCAGTAAGAAGACTGGCCCTCCAAAGACATCTATGCTCTAATCCCCAAAAGTGCAGGCTATTTTGTTACAAGGCGAAGAGACTTCCCAGCTGTAATTCAGTTATAGACTTCTGTTGGGAGATTAGCCTGTATTATCCACGTGGGTCCAAATAAATCACAGGAGCACTTCAAACTACAGAATGTTTTCTGCCCCGAGGAGGAAGAAATGTAGCAGAAGGAGAAGGAGACATCAAAGAGGAGGCAAGCGTGTTTCTTTCAAGTCCCGGTAAATGGAGGTGAAGAGTTAGACTCATTTCCATACAATAGGACCACATTGTGAGAACGTGCCAAGAATTATGAAGAGCCAGCTATGTGAATGCAGTATTTCGCAAACATTTTTTTTCAGAGCGACTCGCAGGACTCGTGTTCTGCAGAAAAGGCTCTGGAAAACAGTCACCCAGACAAATCATACTCCATATTTGTGAGGGGCAAGTGTTTTGGTTGAAAAATGATAGACTAGCAAACATGATCTCCAAATTCAGTCCTAATTGCCAATAAGTCTCTGATTAAATTTCCTTTGCTGCATCTATAAATTGGAAGAACTGAGCTAACCTAAGTGTTTTTTACCTTGAAAATTCTAGCGTTTTAGAAAAGCCTGTGTTAGTTATAATATGCTGTACAGAAATACACCAACAAGAAAACCGGTATTGTTACTCTAGACTATCACACTAATTATATTTTCAAAATAAAGTGATTGAAATTATTCGAAAACATCTAAATATCTTAGCTATCTGATGAGATTTGATTATTTTGAAATTTGTCCTCTCACCGGAGACAACATTTTCCCACATGTAAGGCTTTTGCCCAGATGAAAACTGATTTAAACACTCCTCAAAGCCCATGTGGCTACTTTAAATATCCTGGAAAGACATCTTGGTCTATAAATGCTTCCCGGGCTATTGGTGTTTCTTGAATGGGCATCGAATGGCCCAGGAAACTTGATCAAACGCAGACTGTGATTGCATAGGTCTGGCCTGGGATCTGAAATGCTGAATTTCTCACAAGTTCCATGTGAGATCCTAATGCTGCTTGTCTGCCTGCAGTAACATAGACTTGAGTTCTAATGTATTATTCTCTGTTACTGCCAGCCCGTGTGAGATTGATCAACTAAGCATTTCTGTTCCGATTTGCTCACTGGCAGATAGTAGTAATAAAACTTGCTTGAAAGGCCTCCCAGGGCTATTGTGAAGATAAAATGAGATTTTTTTGTGCTGATTCAACAAAATTTGAAAATATTCTATCCATACAGGTTACTTTTATGTAGATTCAGTGATTCTCTCATGGGCATTTTTTATCCTCTTTCCCACAACAAATAGGACTTATTTTAATCGTCTTTTGAGACTTCATTTATTGATTTTCCACATAATTCAGGCCATCTAATAACTCACTAATATATATGAATAATCTGAGTAATAAGATATGAAAATAGGGGTCCTAAAAAATGTGATTTTTACCATTAATTCAAGATTTAGTAGAGTGCGACAGAATTTTATAGTTGAATGAGATTTTAACCTCATTTTGTGGAAGAGTAAATGAAGATAAGATGGGGGTAGAGGGCAGCGGGTATTGTTGTCCAAGGTCAAGTAACCAAAAACTAGATTGTACCAAAAATTCAAGATGATAGAACCCCTACTAATATATGAGATAAGAAATAATCTGCACATAAAATTCCTTTAAAAGTGTCAGGTAAAGGGGTGCCTGGGTGGCTCAGTTGGTTAAGCGACTGCCTTCAGCTCAGGTCATGATCCCGGAGACCCAGGATCGAGTCCCACATCGGGCTCCCTGCTGGGCGGGAAGCCTGCTTCTCCCTCTCTCACTCCCCCTGCTTGTGTTCCCTCTCTGGATGTGTTTCTCTCTGTCAAATTTAAAAAAAAAAAGTGTCAGGTAAAGATAAAGACTTTGATTAAATTTCAAAACTGGATAATCTAATGAGTCTTTAGTTTTTACATGTGGTTTTTCAACATTCCACTAGGTGGCAGACAAAACCCAGTGTAAAATATAGTGGGGCTGAAGAGGGGAATAGATAAGCAAACTCTCTCGCTCTCTCTCCCCCCTACCTTTTTAGCAAATATTTCTTTATTGAAACATTGGACCTCAGATTTTGATATGTTTATTCAATTTTCTAATATAAATCCTATCACTAATACATAGAGGTATACTTGCTATACCCTAGTTTAACACTGACCTAGCTCATCGCTCTACAGAGAAAAGTATTTAGTATTGTGGAAAGAACATTAAAGGAGTCTTGGGGCCTGGCCATAGTTACGGCACTAAATGAAGGAATTATATGACGATATCTAACCTCTGAATTTCAGATTCTCACCCATAAACTGTGGATAACAAACAATAAAGCTCTACCTCATTGGAGGATGTAGGTTTGTATGGGAAACTGTTTTGTGAACTACAGAGCAGTACTCAAGCATTGATTGATGTTATTTCAGCCTTTCCTCCTTTTTTGACTGGGTGGTAGGAACTGAGAACCTCAAGTCACGCTGGCCCCCTAATCGACCCCTAAATTCCTGGTAATCAGGCTCCAAGAAACATCGGTCTTCACAGATTGTGGCTGGTTTCGGTGTTTAGCGTTCAGACTCCTTTGGACATTTTCAAGTGTGTCTACTTCAGGTAAAACATTCTGCTAGTTTAATACTATGGATCCCAAGGACTCTTGCTCCTACCACTGTGAGTTAGAGCCCTGACTCGGCTCTCATGAGAGAAAAATGGGAATCTTCATTTTGCTGGAGTCACTGAGTTTTCAAACCTATAAGACATAAGCCAGATGATGTCACACTTGTCCCCTCACTTTCCCTCTGCCCTTCTGCCAAAGTTTTGCTCCCCTCCTGCTACTGTCCAAATTCCAGTAATTCAGACTCTGCAACAGCCTCACTCCCTCCTTCTACTGCCTTAGAATGGCAGATTCCCACTTACAAGCCACATCCCAACCGTAAAGCTGAATTCAAGATTCAAATGAAGGTCTACAGTCTGAGGTTACACGAAATAGGACTCCAAACTACAGCGGGCAATACTGAAGACATTCTTGCTATTTAATATGGGAGATGAAATGAGAGGTGACTTGTCAGATCTGTAGCTGGTTAGCACAATAGGTTGTAGAATATTCCCCAACGAAGGCTACGGCCAAGCCATTACTGGAAAGTGTGACCCAACGGCGTTAATCAGAGGGTGAACTAGCCATTCTACGCAGGAACGGTGGAAATCTTTGAATGTTCTGCAAGACTTTTAAGTAACAAACTAAATTCCAAATATCAAGATCTGGTTGTCCTCATTCACGAAGGAGGTGAAACTGATTCACTGTTGATTTCTCTCTGGAAACACCTCATTCTCACTTCCCAGAAATGCTCCTACATTTAAGCTTTCCTCTTTTCCACCTGAGAAGACCAACCTCCCTGGCTTGCATTTACAAAGAATGGTAAACAACCCTATACAATCTCAGTGAATTAAATACTCCTTCCAAAGCTTTCACATTTCAAAGAAATCAGAGCAGGATGAAGAACAGGCTGAGATTTTCCCTGGTTTCTAAAGCCCTCGAAATTCCCCCAGAGACTGACACCTCCTAGCCTGTCCTTTACAAGTCTAGAGAAATATACTAAATTTCTGTCTTTTGTTACTGACTAGAGACAAACAGCTGACAGAGTGTCACAAACTGGAAAATTATGTTTGGAATGATCTGACTTGAAATGGGTTAGTCATTCACTCCGGGAGCACACCTCCAAGCTGAGTGAGCCGTGTTCTGAGCACAGGTAACTCGGTGCACACAGATGCCCGGCTGGGTTCAAACTGGACAGAGTCCTCTACAGATCAGAATATTCTATACAGAGAAAACACACAGTGCTTTGAATTAAAAGCTCCTAAGTTGAAAGTGAGAAGGACAGATCATTCAAAACACAGATGCTTACACAATATGTTCTTAAGTAGCTTTCACTTGAGCAACTCTACAATGAGAGGCAGCTGACTTATTTACACAGACCAAGCAACAGGAAGGAGGGAAGCTAGAGAACACATCTAAATATATATTGATAACCTTATCTCTTAAAATGCTAATGCCAAGCTCATGTCAGAAAATGACTTCTGGGGCGCCTGGGTGGCTCAGTGGGTTAAAGCCTCTGCCTTCGGCTCATGTCCATGATCTCAGGGTCCTGGGTTCGAGCCCCATATCGGGCTCTCTGCTCAGCAGGGAGCCTGCTTCCCCTTCTCTCTCTACCTGCCTCTCTGCCTACTTGTGATCTTTCTGTCAAATAAATAAATAAATCTTTAAAAAAAAAAAAAGAAAGAAAAGAAAATGACTTCTGGAATCTTAGAGAGTATCTATAACAGAGTCCAAAGCAGTGTAGAATAATTTCTGTGAAGGCGCCAACATTGGCATATTCTGATCACATCCCTTACAGGCATTGGTTGGACACTGAGGCACAGCCCCTACCCCCTGTCTTGCTTACATAATCCATGATTTCATCTTCTAACTCACAAAGATCACTGGCCCCTGCATAAGAGGTTTCTTGGATTGTTTTAAGTCACCAGTAAGATTATTTTCCTGTATTGCCATCTACATCTCTTCATTTCCATAACAGAACAGGAGGCAGTCACTTTTCTATCTACAGACAATTCTCCCCTCTGAGCATATATGTATGCTGAAGTATTTCCCACCTTTAAACAGAAACAAACAAAAATCTTTTTGCTATTGCAATATTCTAAGCAAATGCTCAAAGCCACCGCTATCTTTCCTAACTGGAAACAAAGCTTCCAACCTTGCCATTTCTTCCCGCCCCCTCACACCAGTCTATTCCCAGCCTGAGCATCAGTGTCCCTGTTAAAATCTTGACCTATGTTACTCCTTTGCCTAAAACCATGGAAATTAAGCCTAAATTCATGAAATATCCTTCAAGATCCCAGGTGATCAGTCCACCCTCCACCTTTGCCCCTCTGACCTTAGTTTTGTTTTTGGTTTTATTTTTCCCTCTCTCCCTACATCACTCTGTTCTAGACTCGCTGACCAGCTTGTCCATCCTGGCACGGGACAAGCACCCTTCCACAGTGGGGCCTTTGTGTCTGCTGCTCCCTCAGTCTGGGGGAGTGCCTACATGCCCAAACATGCACAGTGTTTCTTCCCTCACCCATTCAATGTTTTTTTCCTTCAAAATCATCTTCCGTGAGGCTCCTGGGCGGCTCAGTTGGTTAAGCATCTGCTTTCAACTCAAGTCATGATCCCAGGGTCCTGGGATCGAGCCCTGCTTCGGGCTCCCTGCTCAGCAGAGAGTCTGCTTGTCCTTCTCCCTCTGCCTGCCGTTCCCCCTGCTTGTGCTCTCTCTCTCTCTCTCTCTCTCTCTCTCTCTGACAAATAAGTAAAATCTTTTTTAAGAAATCACCTTCTGGGGCGCCTGGGTGGTTCAGTCATTAAGCATCTGCCTTCAGCTCAGGTCATGATCCTGGAGTCCGGGAATCAAGCCCCACATCAAGCTCCCTGCTCAACGGGAAGCCTGCTTCTCCCTCTCTCTCTCCCCCTGCTTGTGTTCCCTCTCTAGCTGCGTTTCTGTCAATAAATAAAATCTTAAAAAAAAAAAAAGAAATTAAATAATCTTCCCATGAGGTCTTTCCTAATCGCCCTATTGAAATTTGTCTTCCACCCTTAGTCCCTTTTCTGCTCAGGAAATACATGATGAACGGAAGAAATGGCCATCCTGGTATGGCCTAAGGGATTGGGAGGTTAGGGTGGAGAGAATGGGTAGATCTGAGCAACATGCAGGAAACAGAAATGTCAAGATTGATAAGTTGGAGGAGAACGACTTGTTCCACGAAATTGAGAAGAGGCAAACCAGAAAAAAGCCAGGAGTGTGGGGACATAATGGGAGGCAAAGAATGAACTCTTCCTGGGGGTCAGGGAAGAGTCAGGAGTAACAAGATAAAGATAAAAAACATTCTACTGGCTATGGTGACAGGATGAACTGTGTGTGAATCACTTAACGTAGCGCCACAAAATCTCCCTGATTGCTCTTCAACTGTGTGGTTTCTCACCAGACACGCCCCCCGTTCCCTCTTTCTGACCAGCACACAGATACACAAGTCCACGCGGCGTGCACACAAACGTATACAGATATCTATTCATGGAGGTTTTAAAGCATGCGCTCCGATTCTTTGGTATTTCTTCAAGCAAGAGGTGGAGTCAAATTCTTCTCCCCTTGAATACGGGTTGGCTTTGGTTTGTCTGTGATCAAGGGCATGTGTCAGAAGTGAGGCCGCGTGGCTGCGGGCGGGGATCAGACAAGGTCACGTGGCTGCAGTCTGTCCCCGGCAGCCCTGCCCCCCCACCCCCCGTGAAGAAGGCTGGCTACCCCTAAACCAGCATGCTCAAGAGCCCAGCTGAAGAAACCACGTGGGAAAGGGAAAGTGTCCCTACAGCCCCAACTCTGCCAGTCTCTGCTGTTTGAGTCTTTTCAGCCCACTCCAACATGGGACTGGGGAAGCTCGGAAGAGGACTGCAGCATCCCACACCATCTGACCATCACAACACTAGAGACCTATGTTAATCATATCAGGCTGCCATAATAAAATACCATAGACTGGGTAGATTATTTTCTCTTTACAGATTTGTTAAAATAATTTATTTTATTTTTTCAGTGTTCCAAGATTCCTTGGTTGACTGGGTAGATTAAACAACAAAAATGTATAGAGGCTGCAAGACTGAGCGGAGGCTGCCAGCATGGTGGGACTCTCAGGAAAACTACCTCCCCAGCTTGGAGATGGCTACCATCGCACTGGGTCCTCACAGGGTGGGTGGGGGGGGAGAGACAGAAAGCAAACTCTCTGCTGTCTCTCCACTAATCTCACGATGAGAGTTCCACCGTCATGACCTCATCTAATCTTAATTACCTTCCAAAGGCCCCATCTCCAAATACCATCCAGCTCAGAGCTAGGGCTTCCACGTATGAATTTTGAGGGGATACAGATATTCAGTATATAATAGATTTGGAAAGTCTGCTTGAGGCTGGTCCACACCGGGACCACGAGAAAGAATATCAAATAATTGATGTTTTCTCATGTCACTAAATTAGGGATAATTTGACATGTAGTGAGTGGCAGGAAGGCAAAACAAAGTGATTCCTCTTTAATATTCCAGGCGTCTTCCAGTTATGTCTGCAAAGAAGAAATTTCTGTACTATTCTTCTTCATTCCTCTCCCCCAGGCATAAGGAAGCTATACCTCCTATGTACTCCCCCAAGTCATTTATTTCACTTTAAAATGGCATTTATCATGAATGAGTACAATTGTCTGTGTCTCCTTGAAAGAGTCTCTGGAGGCAAGAGAAATAAAAGCTATAAAAAAAAATTTGGGGGGGCGCCTGGGTGGCTCAGTTGGTTGAGTGACTGCCTTCGGCTCAGGTCATGATCATGGAGACCCGGGATCGAGCCCCACATCGGGCTCCCTGCTTGGCGGGAGGCCTGCTTCTCCCTCTCTCACTCCCCCTGCTTGTGTTCCTTCTCTGGCTGTGTTTCTCTCTGTCAAACAAATAAAATCTTTAAAAAAAAATTTTTTTTGAAAAGATAAGCATTTAAAATTCATGCTCATATGATATCTCTGAGGAGTGCACTTGTGGGTAGAGAGAGGAATTAGGAACAGCACAGGAAGTGGAAGGAGCAATTACATATGACTCCTAAAGAAAATGACATTAGTTTTACCCTTTAAGTGTGCGTGTGCGTGTGTGTATGTTGAAGTCTGGTTGAATTTTAAGAAGGCACAGACCTAGAGAAGAGCATCACCAGAAGTAGCCTGCTTGTTTTTGCTATAATTATATATGAATGATTAAAGAGAGCCACAGATGGTGACTAACACTGCAAACATTAAATAGAAGCAAGATCCAAATGTACTCAATTTATCAAAGCATATTTATTGAATGTCTGCTGTGTGTTTGGAACGATCTTATTTCCTATGGGAGAAATGAGGGAATTATAAGGAAGACTTCAAGGGAGTAATTATCTAATCAGTGAGATAAGATATAAACACAAAAGAAATTTAATAACAGAGGAGATAAATGGTTTATTTGAGCATATTAAGATCTAATACAACCCAGTAGGAAATGATCTATGCAAATAAGTGACCAATCCAACATCCAAAGATATTTTTCAAGGTTCGGACAGTTAAAATTTAGGAAAATAAGATATACCATGCTGAAACAAAAAGGAATTGTTTATTTATTAATACCAGAATTACAAAGAAATGAAGATAAGTATAGAACTCTTTATTGAATTTTGTCATTAAGAAAATGGAAGTGTTTCCCTGGAGGATCTAACAAGAACATTTACTTATTGATTTCTCTCTTTCAACTTTGTATTTAAATGATACATCTAGATTTCTCCCTGGTGTTCCTAAGGCCTGAACATTTTCAAAATTTTTCATATGGGAAAACATGATATCAAATCTGATTTAGGCCATCAAGTAATATATGAACATTTCTTACTATTTTCCCTGAAATTTGTAACTCTCATTCCAAACAATTATTATTTATTCTTTTGTAGGCTTTGAGGATCAACTTGATAATTCTTCTCAACAAAGATGATACTGCTTTCAGTTTTATGCGTAATAAGACATCAATATGAAAGCAAAATCAGAAAAAAAGTATACTGGGCACATATCGGAGAAATTTGAGAAAGGAGATAAAAATGTGTTAAACTAATTATATTTCCCTATCTGTCCTTTTCCTTTATTCTCTATATTAGTGAATGGCTTCATCATTTACACATGTAAAGAAAATGAACCTAAGTAACTTTCAGTTAGTGGCGATGCAAATAAATAAATAGCAAAATATAACACACACTCATCAGGTCAGGAGAAAAGACTTCAGAACAATCAGACTAACAAAAATGAAAAAAGAATTTTAAAAATCAGAAAAACTAATTGATAATCAAGTCATAATGGGAGAGTTCTAAGCAGAAAGAATGTCACATGGAAAGATTTGGAGAAAGGGGTTTACCTGAAGGAGCAAAATCAAGTTTTGCATGGCTACGGCTTCAAGTGCAAGTTAGGGATTGGTAAGAGTGGGGCTGAAGACATGACCAACACATGCACAGGAAAGTCCCCTCCCCTCCCCTCCCCTGCCCTCCCCTCTGTAAAGCAGGCTAAGGAGTAAGGGATGTAGCAGGGCATGGTGGAGACAGTGAAGGTTTATATAAAAGAGTGACATGACCAGATAATATTTTCAGAAAGATCATTCTGGCTACTGTGTATAAAATCAGCTGAAGGATGCTATGACAAGCTTAACAAAAGATATCAGTGATCAGACTTAAGGTAACTCAAGGTTGCAATGATATGTAAAATATGCAAGAAATATTGAGTGCATTAAATTGACAGGACCTATTGATTCATTTGTGGAATGTAAGAATTTTATTTAGATCGTCAAGCAATTTGATGGATGAATGTACCAATCCATGATATAGGCAACACAAAATTAGACATGGTTTTGGTTGGGTGAGGTGCTTATTTTTTTCAAATGCATATATAATTTATAAGTGGAACTGAAGAGAAGGAACTGCAAAGAGCTATACCTAAAGCCATGGAAATGAATGGTTTCATCCAGAGGAAGTGTAGAAAAAGTAACAAGCTAATCCAGGACAAAATTTTGAGACACACTAACTTTATTAAAGGATCAAGCAGGAGAGGGAGTATTTCCAAAGAAATCTACCAGGAATGCCAAGAATAGTAAGAGAAGAACCACCACGGAAGCCAAGAAAAGAGTGTGCTGTAGAAAAGAAGCATTGGTGGTTAGCAGCCTCCAACCTTATGCTAGACTTTGGAAGGGAGCAGGGACACTGGAGTCGGGGACTGGAAACCAGATTGCCCAAGAGTGAGTGGGATATTAAGAAGTGTTCAAAAAGCTGAGGGGCATACAGAGGTCATCAACTAAATCTCCTCATATAATCAAAAAATTCAAAGAACATAGCTGGAATGATGTAGTGAGCATACTATTTTCTCTCCAAGCACAGTCACTTGGAGAGCTTTAGAAGCCTATAAAGTCCAGCTCCACACTAATGTATAGGTCATGCTCCTGAAGGTGTCCCTCTCGCCCTCACCAACTGAAGTCGCGGTTCCTAACCCCTCTGCTTTTCTTCTTCCACGCATAAGCAACCACAGGTTGGGACTTCCACTGATGCTGGGGTGCTGTGTTATGTCAAAAGAGGTCACCCAAGCTAGGGATCAGTGACAGTCTTTCCTTTTCTCTCTTGCGGCACATAGATGAACTCTACCTTGAGACCACAGGGGCAGAAGAAATAGACCTCAATTTGGCCAGCCTTTTGTGGCATTTCAGTGCTGTGAAAGCTGGTGTCTAAACCTGAGAAGGTGTTTTCTTAAAAAGTCTCAAGACTTCTGCCAATTAAGTTGAGCAAGGCTCTTTTTTATAGTCTTGGGACTATGAAAGGTGCTATCTCTATGTCAAGAGCTTCCCCAGCTGAAGATCCTACTCACTTCTGGATAGGATGAACGCAAAGCTACTTGTCATTCATAATGGATTCCTGTAATCACTCAGGATAACCTACCACCATGGTAAACTTGACCAGCTACATGTCTGTTTCTGTGAATGCATTCAAATTAATTGTTTTTATTGAAACGACTGTTTACCAGAGAAGAAAAAGGCACTTCCCTCAAAAGGATCAACCTGCTGCAGATAGGACAAGAACTTGGTACTTCAAGGAAATGGAAAATGAATCTAATTTGAGGTTGAGTTACAATATCCTACTTTCTTCAAACGCCAGCCAAGTTTCATGACCTTTGGTGGACGCTGTATAATCAGATATCCAGCTATGCTTGCATGAATGTCAACTCCCCACTTAAAAACTCTTCTGGTCTGCCAGGGGTCACTAGAATAAAGGGACCCACCAGAAGGAACAAATATTTCACGTCTTTTAAGAAGCAACAGAACACTATGATTTAGAGCACAGAGTCTTGCTCCAGAATGCATGGTTCAGATCCTATCTCTTATTAGTCACGTGACACTGGGCAAATTAGTTATCTATTCCATCCCTCAGTTCCCTCATCTGTAAAATGCAGACACTAATAGAATCTTACACACTGGCTTATTAGGAAGATTGAGTAAGGTAATATTTTTAACAAACTTAGGATGGTGCATAATGCATAATATTATGCATAGTGCATGCTAAGTGACAAACAAATACTTGTTAAATAAAGTAGAAATTTCAGAATCTTGATAGGCTTAAGTCACATACAAATTGAAGTTTACTGGAGAATGTGGTTGGCTCAGTTGGTTAAGTGTCTGCCTTCGGCTCCCGTCATGATCCCAGGGCCCTGGGATCAAGGCCTGCCTTGGGCTCCCTTTTCACTGGGGAGTCTGTTTCTTCCTCTCCCTCTGCCTGCCCTGCCCCTCCTGCCTACTTGTGCACACTCTCTGTCTCTCTCCAGCTCGCAAATAAATCTTAAAAAAATGGTAACTTGAAATTGAAGTTTACTAAGGATAAACAGCCTGAGATAAAAATTATTTCCAAATTGTTATCTCCTGTGTGTTGTCCGATGTTTGTTTGCACATGGTAGCTTCTAAAAAGGATTTACTGATTTTAATTTGCTTCCTGAGAATGAACGTTTAAAGGACTTTGGAGATGTAAAACCAGGAGGTTCTTTAACTACATGCCAAAGACGAATGACAATAAAGAGGCAAGTGTTGCAAGAAGATCAACTTCATCAACTGCCCCACCACAAATAATGGTAATTTCTGGTCAGAGCTGTAATTTCATGCTAATAGCAAGCATTTCCAAATATTGAAAGTGTGATAAATACTGTTGTCCTCTCTGTTATAAATTTATATTTATTATTACCAAACAGCTCTAGCCTACAATAGAATTCCTCGTGTGACCTGTCTTTTTCTTGTACACATAATTGACTCAGCTTGGCTTCTGAGAGTCCCCGGGAGACCTTCTGGCTCTGGGCTCGCACACAGTCTCTCCTTGGTGTTTTCAGCACTGCACATCTCACTGTCAGGCACACCCTCCTGGACCCTCTCCTGATATACATGTCATACTGCCAACCTCTTCCTCATCTTCTTGAGTCAGTACTCCCCAGGGGTCTTACATCTGGCCCAGGGACTTGGTGAATCAGGAGTCAGGCCTAGAATTCCTGGATATTTCTTACTGCCAACTGGGATTAACATTTAGGTTAAACTAACTCTGTTTTCAGTTTCTATGAACAAAGTTGTATAGTAGACATGAGTATGTCCGGAGTGACAGAGGACCAACTCTGAAATCCATAAGCAAACGTTAAGCCTTCTTGAGCACACAGCCAGGATTTGGACTTCCTAACTTTTAGCCCTCATTCTATTACACTAGGACGCTCCCATTTTCTTCTTTATTCTTACTATTGTGCAATGAGGTTAATAATAATGCAATTTTTAAAAACTTGATTTTGTCAGACGATTAAAAAGGCAAGGTAAAATAATTTTAAAACAATATACAAGTTCCCAACTTGGCAAGGCCTATTTTGCTTTGGACATGACTAACTTTTAAATTAGAGAGAACACTGTCTTCCAAAACAGGATTTTGGAATACTCTTTCCAAATGATGGTAATGGTATCTACTAAAAGAAAAAAAAAAGAGAGAGAGAGAGAGAGGAGTGGGCTGTGAGAATAAGCCTGAGCAAAGCTGGACAGAGTATACAGCATTAAGCAGATTGCTTTATTGCAGAATTCTTCAGCTATTAGTAGATACTTGTGTAGTATGAACACTTAAGAAGACAGGAATGCAGTGCACAGCAATTCTTGCTGGAGTTTCTTGGGTTTGGGTCAGTGTTTCATGGATCATGGTTAGGAAAAAAAAAAAAAAGTTCCTCTAAGCTCATCACTACTGACAGGCGCACACAGGTCTTACATATACATGAGCTATCAAATCACTGATGGGTTGGAATTTGCTTTAGCTCCATGATTGGGAAGGACCATCATCCAAATTGTTCCCTGCTGCTCTTGTGAGCTCTGGTAGAACGGATTAACGAAGTCGTTGATTGACTGCTTTAGGTCATGGGTACCAAAGGCATCAGTCAGCTAATAATGTTGGCATCAATTTCTACTTACAGTTTTTACTCAGACTGACTGTAGAGCAAAGTTAATCACCTCCTCAGCCCTACCTAGCACTTTAGCTAGTTAGCATTATCCCTCATGAATCTATATAAATAGGAAATTTAAATGGAAGTTATATCTGAGCAGGTATCTTTAAAAAATAAAAAGCTGATTCCTCGCCTAATGACTAGATTTACTGTATGTATTTCCTAAGTCTGTACAACAAAGAATGTTGAAGGCACAAAATAAGATCACACACTATCTCCTCTGGATAACACATCTGAGAATAATTCATCTTGTGGAGCCATAAGAGGTAAAAAGATTCCATTGCCATTCTTGCGGTAAGGGGGTAAGGGGTTGGAGGAGAGAAGCTGAGGCAAATATTTGCCCTTTCTGGCTCCCAGTGCTGATTTGTGTCTGAAACACAATATCAGGTTCTCTTATCTATTAAGTAAAAAGGCTTTAAATTCTTAGAAAGAAGGGTATCATCTTAGCCTAAGGTTTTAAAAGATGATTTTGAGAAGGTCTGTTCCTCTCATACTTGAGGAAGAGTGTTATTTTGGGACCCCTGGATAGCACCATTTCAAAATCTGGTGCCCTGGTACTAATGCATTGCTACACTCTAAGTAGTGGTATTATTTAACTGTTTGCCTCAAAAAAGAATCTGTGATGAACACATAAGTGCATCCACAGTTCCTTAAAGCCCAGCAAATGAGAGGCCCAATTTTCTCATTCCAAATAGAGGTTAAAATATCAGAGATGGGAACTGAAAGCTCTCAGACTCAATCACAAAAGGTGGTTTCATGCCTGGACAACTTATGGAAGGACGAATTAGAGTACTACCAACTATGGTAAATACTAAATATTAACCTATTTTGACAGATATTGAAATATAATGCACATAATATAAATTAGCATGTCTATGTTATACATTATATAACATATTGTACATAATTTTATGTATTTGTTACATAGAATTTTTGTGAGAGAAAACATTAAATAAAAATCATAAATTAGTAGTGATGTCACCAGGATGGTGACATAGGTTGTTCCTGGCTTTGCTCCACCCCACGAGGAAAACAATTAACAACTATTCATGCATAAGACACCACTGAGAAAACCAGAGGACAGGGGACCGAAGCATCCGCCTGCATGATAGAGACCAACACAGACCACATAGAAGGGTAGAAAGAGAGGCTATGCACTGCTTACATTGCCCCTCCCCCACCCTTGTGCAGTATCATGCTTGGAAATCTCCTGTGAGACTCTGGTTCCTCCAGGAAAAAAAAGGGGGGGGGGGTAAAGAAAAGAAGAAAAAAAAAAGAAATAGGAAAAGAAACAGAGCCTAGGATGGACATACATTTCCCTCAACCTCAGGGTTGCTTCTTGGGAGTTCCCAAGCAGTCTTGCAGCATAGGGACTACAGGGGAATCTGTGGAACTTGAGCAGTAGGAACTGTGACAACAGTTGCTTGCAACAATCAACACTCCGATGATGGCAGACCGAGTGTCTACTCACAGCAGCCAACTTGTCATCCCAACAAGCAGCTTTGCTCACGTGCCGAGCCCACATGGTAGTGCAACTGCACACGGAACACAGCAAGATGCAGGTGTGCCTGACTCAGCTTTGCCAACCCTGGAGCCCAATCTGCCTCTTCCCAGGGCGGGGGAGCTGAGTTACAGCCTATATTGCTGCTGGCCTTACCTCCCAGCCCACTCTGACAAGAAAAGTTGACTGGAAACATATGCAAACCCAACAACACTTGAGAAAAAAGTCTGGAAGGTAGAACTAATCGCAAAGCAAGCCAGTGCACAGTTCAGCCAGGGAACACGGGGAGCGGGTTGGTTTGAGTCAAGAGCACAAAGGGCCTGGTTAAGCCTGAAGTATGTTCCTCTACTCTGCCCAGCCAGGGAAACTAATTTTCATTTATTTACTACGTGTTTTGGTGATGTCCTCCTTGGGATGATATTCTCAGGGACTCTCTTTGTCTCCTGGATCTGGATTTCTGATTCTTTACCCACAGTTAGGATGATTTCATCAAGTACTTCTTTCAAATAAACTTTATCCCCCATTTCCCTGTCTTCTGTCTTTGGGATCCCTATAAGGCAAATGTTATTATGTTTAATGGTGTTGCTGAGTTCCCTAAGTCTATTTTCTTTTTTTTTTATTATTATTTTGTCTTGCTCTTGTTCAGCTTGACTGCTTTCCATTACTCTGTTCTCCAGGTCACTGATTTGTTCTTCTGCTTCCTCTAGTTAATTTACTCCATCTAGTGTATTTTTAATTTCAATTATTGATTTCATCTCAGATTGTTTTGTGTTCTCTCTATTTCTTTAATAAGGGTCTTGCTGAGGCCATCCACTAGTTTCAGAAGTCCAGTGAATATATTTATGACCATTGCCTTCTCTCTGGTATATTTCTTATATCCAATTCATTTAGTTTTCTTGCTATAATTCTGTCCTAGTCTTTCATTTGGGACATATTCCTCTGTCTCCTTATGTTGTCTAACTCTCTGTGTCTGTTTCTACATGTTAGGAGAGTCAGCCGCATTTCATGCTCTTGAAGACAGTGGCCTTACAGGGCACCTGAGTGGCTCAGATGGTAATCACCTCTCTATCTTGGGATCAAGCCCTGAACTGGGCTCCCAGTTCAGCAGAGAGTCTGCTTCTCCTTGTCCTTCTGCCTCTCCCCTCTGCTCGTTCTCTCTCACATGAATAAAATCTTAAGGGAAAGAAAATAGTGACCTTATGAAGAAGGTCCTATAGTGACCCACAGTGCAAAGCCCCGTGTTCACCAAAACTTAGTGGTTCAGAGGTGTCTCTTTTGTGTGTTGTGTGCACCCCAATGTTTTGGCTGAGACACATTTGCCTTCAGTCCAGTCATCTTCAATGGCTCTCTTTGCTATGTGGACAGTGTTTGGTCCTTGCATTATTGATGAGCTAGTCTGGGGACATCTTGGGCTTGGCTTGAGTCAGATAAGGTGTCTGCCAGAGAAGCAGTAGCATCAAACTGCAGGGAACTTTGTGCTATTCTCTGAAAATCTTACATTGGTGGGCCAGGCCTGCCTGACAGATCGGATGCCTGCCCCCAGCCCACTCCTGGGCTGAAGGCAGACTAGAACGTGTGGTTGTGTCCCCCTTGCCCGGGTGCAGGAGTCACTTTGGCGTGGTACTGGCTCCTGTTGGGGCTGCTGGTAGCCTGCAGGCTTGAGGCATGGCTTTGGAGGTACTTGGCCAAGAGTGTATTAGAGCAGGCAGGTCTGCAGCAGAAAAGGAGCAGGGGCGAGGTGGAGACACAGATCTGCAGAAACACATGGAGGTGAGGGCACTCAGCAATCTAGGTGGGGGACCTTGGCACTAAGATGACACCTGCAGGTGTCTGTGTGTCTGTGCTGAGGGGTGGAAGAGGAAATGGTGCCGCCAGCTCCTTCGTTCTTAGAGAAGTCTCCCAATGATCCCTTCCCTCCAGGACAGGCTGTGAGATTAGTAAACACATCTCTAGCCCATATACTCCAAGCATTTCTCAAACTGCTGCTTCTAGGATGTATCTCCGTAGTGCTAGTTGTTGTGCTATATATATAAACTATGATAAATAAATATATTATATAAATATAATAAATAAATTATTATTTATATGTAATAATAATAAAAAGTTTAAGGGCTGGGATTCACTTTTTTATTTTTTAAGATTTTACTTATTTATTTGACAGAAACACAGCTAGAGAGGGAACATGAGCAGGGGGAGTGAGAGAGAGAGAAACAGGCCTCCCACCGAACAGGGAGCCTGTTGTGGGGCTCGATCCTGGGACTCCAGGATCATGACCTGAGTTGAAGGTAGATGCTTAACAACTGAGCCACCCAGGCACCCCTGGGACTCACTTTCCCATCACCCTCCAAGCTTTCCCAGAGCAAAGCCTGCTGGTTTTTAAAGCTCTTGGTATTAAGCCCCGCTGATTCTAAGAACTCATGCAATTATGCCCCTCTAGATTCCGAAACTACATATTATGGGGATTCATCTTCCCTGTCCAGGGTACCTGTGCCTGAGGTGCCTGGTATGAGAGTCTGTTTCTCTCCCTTCCCCACGCCTGTGGTATCTCTCCCTCCTGCAGACAGACCCACAGGATTGTGTCCCCGCCCTTCCTACCCTGTTTAATGTGGTCTTTTCTCTGCATTTAGCTGTGGGAGTAATTTCTGCCTGTCTTTATGTCATTTTCTGGATTATTAACACTGATACGGGTATTATCTAGCTGTATCTCTGAAACAAGGTGAGCTTAGTTTCCTCCTAATCCACCATCTTCCCCAGAAGTCCTGAATAGATGCATTACTATTAAGGAGATTGAATCAGGTATCAAAAAACTCCCAATGAGGAAAAGCCCAAGACCAGACAGTTTTACTCTAAACAATAACTTAAAAAAGAATTAATGCCAATTCTTCTAAATTCTTCCAAAAAAACTGGAGAGAATGGAACATTCCCAAATTCATATAATGATGCCAGCATTATCCTAACACTGAAGTCAGAAAAAAAAAAAAAAACACTACAAGAAAAAAAACAAACAAAAAACTATAAGACAGTATTTCTGATAAATGCAAATGAAAAACCCTTCAGTAAAATACTAACAAACTGAATTCAGCAGCTCACTAAAAAGGTCATTTACCATGATCAGGCACGATTTATGCCTGGGATGCAAGGATGATTTCTATACAATGTGATACATACACAGAATGTAAAACTCTGATTGCCGCAATACTTGTAGAAAAATGATGAGCAGTATTCAACATCTGTTCAGTCTTAACAAATTACACACAGAAGGAATGTATCTCAATGTAATAGATGCCATACATGGCAAGCCTACAGTTAACAATCATACTCAACTATGAACAGCTGAGAGCTCTTCCTTTAAGATCAGGGACAAAACAAGGATGCCCACTCTTATTTCTCTTATTCAAAATTAGGAGTCCTGGCTAGAACAATTAGGCAAGAAAAGGACATAGAAGATATCAAAATTAGAAAAGACGAAGTAAAATTATCACTATTTGCAGATGACATGATATTATATATAGAAAATTCTGGGGAGGAGGGGCGCCTGGGTGGCTCAGTTGGTTAAGTGACTGCCTTCGGCTCAGGTCATGATCCTGGAGACCCAGGATTGAGTCCCACATCGGGCTCCCTGCTCGGCGGGAAGCCTGCTTCTCCCTCTCTCACCCCCCCCTGCTTGTGTTCCCTCTCTGACTGTGTTTCTCTCTGTCAAATAAATAAAATCTTTAAAAAAAAAAAAAAGAAAGAAAATTCTGGGGAGGAGGGGCTGGGTGGCTCAGATGTTTAAGCATCTGCCTTCAGTCTAGGTCATTATCTCTAGGTCCAGGATTGAGCCCCATGCCAGGCTCCTGGCTCAGCAGGGAGTCTGCTTCTCCTTCTCCCTCTGCCTGTCCCCCTGCTCATGCTCTGTCTTTGTAGCTTTCTGTCTCAAATGAATAAATAAAATCTAAAAAAAAAAAAAAATCCTAAAATATCCACCTAAAATTTCCACCAAAAAAGTGTTAGAATTAATCAATTAATTCAGTAACATTGCAGGATAAAAAAAAAAAATCAATGTATAAGAATGTATCACATTTCTATACACTAATAATAAACTAACAGAAAAATTAAGAAGACAATCCAATCTATAATTGCATCAAAAAGAGTAAAATACCTAAGAATGATTTTAACCAAGGAGGTGTAAGAACTGTACACTGAAAGCTATAAATCACTGAGGGGAAAACAAAGGAGACATAAATAAATTATAAGATGTTCCATACTATTGTGTTAGAAGAATTAATATTGTTAAAATGGTCACACTACCCAAAGTAATCTACAAATTCATTATAAACCCTATTAACATTTCAATGGCATTTTTCAGAAAAATAGAGCAAACAAAAAAAACCTCCTGTCATTTGTGTTGAACTTCAATACACTTTGAATAGCCAAAGCAATCTTGACAAAGAACAAAGCTGGAGGCATCACATCACATCCCTGGTTTCATACTATATTATAAAGCTATCAATCAAAAGACTATCATATTCACGTAAGACCAGACACATACATCAACAGAACAGAATAAAGAGCTCAGAAACAAGCCCACATATATATGGTTAATTAATTAACAAAGGAACGAAGAATCAACAGTGGGGAAAGACAGTCTCTTCAATAAATGCTTTTAGTAAAACTGGAAAACCACATGCAAAAGACAGAAACTAGATCACTATCTTACATAATACAGAAAAATTCCAAATGGATTAGCACTTAAGTGTGAGACTAGAAACAATAACACTCCTAAAAGAACACAACGGAAAAAAATTCCTTGACATAGGTCTTGGCAATGATTTTTTAAAATACAACAGCTAAAGCACAAGTAACAAAATAAAAATTAAACAAGTAAAAGTACATCAAACAAACAAAGAGCTTCTGCACAGCAAAAGAAATGATTGACAAAATAAAAAGGGGATCTAAAGAATGGGAAAAAGTGTATGCAAATCATGTATATGTTTTGGATCAATATCCAAAATATATAAAGAACTCATACAACACAACAGTAATAACAAACAACAAGAAAAAAATAAAGAATATAATTTAAAAAATTAGCAAAGGTCCTGAATAGGCAGTTTTCCAAAGAAGATAAATTAATGGTCAACAAATAAAAAGGTACTCAGTATCACTAATCAAAGGAAAAAGCAAATCAAAGTCGCAGTAAGATAACACTTCACACAAGTCAGAATGGCCATCAACAAAAACACAAAAGATAACAATTACTGGTGAGAGTGTGGAGAAAAGGGAATCCTTGTGCACTCTTGGTGGGATTGTAAATCAGCACAGCCACTTGGAAAACAATACAGAGTTTCTCAAAAACTTAAAAATAAATGTACAAATGATCCAGCAGTTATACTTCTGGGTATTTATCTGATGAAACTGAAATCACTCACTTGAAAAGATATCTGTACCTGCATGTTCATTGCAGCATTATTTACAATAGACAAGATACGAAATTCACACACACACACACACACACACACACACACACACAATGGAATACCATTGATTTAAAAAAAATGCAATCTTGTCCTTTGTGACAACATGGATGGATCTTGAAGGAATTATACTAAGTGAAATAAATCAGAGAAAGATAAAATACACTATGATCTCACTTACATATGGAATCTTAAAAAAAAAAAAAAATCATCGACAAAGAATGAGCTTTGTGGTTACCAGAGATGGGGTTGGGGCAGTAGAAATTGGAGTAAGATAGTAAAAAGGTATAAATTTCTAGTTATAAGATAAATAATCACTAGATATACAATGTACAATGTGACTGATATAGTTAATACAGCTGCGTAGCATATTTGATAGTTACAAGAATAATCCTAAGACTTCTAATCACAAGAAAAAAAAAGAACATTTTTTTAAAGATTTTATTTATTTATTTGACAGAGAGAGAGATCACAAGTAGGCAGAGAGGCAGGCAGAGAGAGAGAGGAGGAAGCAGGCTCCCTGCCGAGCAGAGAGCCCTATACGGACCTCGATCGATCCCAGGACCCTGAGATCATGACCCGAGCCGAAGGCAGAGGCTTTAACCCACTGAGCCACTCAGGCGCCCAAGAACATTTTTTACTTTATCTTTTTCACATCAGTATGAGACGATGCATGTTAACTAAATATTGTGGTAACCACTACACAACACACAACAAATGAACTAAATCACTATGTTATACACATTAAACTTGTACAGTGGTATATGTTAATGACATATATCTTAACAATACTGGAAAAAAATTAATGCATGTTTTCCAACAACCCAAATTTGATAATTTTAACATAGTTTTCAATAGGCTGGGACAACATCTTGTGTGAATAGCTTTTTTAAAAAAAATTGCCATACAAGTTTAGATAGAACATAAATTACTATATTGAAATTATTGCTTATTTCATAAGCCTTTTTTTTCATTAATATTTAGAGTTAGGATACACACACACACACAGACACACGGGAATAGGGTGTAGCCATCAAAAAGAAGGAAATCCTGCCTTTTACAATGATATGGATGGAACTGGAAGGTATTATGCTGAGTGAAATAAGTCAATCAGAGAAGGACAATTATCATATGATCTCTCTGATATGAGGAATTCGAAAGCCAGGGTGGGGAGTTGAGGTGGGTAGGAGGGAAAAAATGAAACAAGACGGTACCAGGGAGGAAGACAAACCATAAGAGACTCTTAATCTCAGGAAACAAACTGAGGGTTGCTGGGGGTGGTGGGGGGGTAGGGATAGGGTGTCTGAGTGATGGACAGTGGGGAGGGTATGCACTATGGTGAGTGCTGTGAATTGTGTAAGACTGATGATTCACAGACCTGTACCCCTGAAGCAAGGAATATATTATATGTTAATTAAAAAATTTAGCATTAGGGGTATAAAGTATAAATCTAAGTGTTTTTTACTTTTCAAATGACTATATATCTTGTCAGTGAAAAGTCCCACTTGGGGAGACAATAGTGATAAAGAAGCCAAACTGTTTATAGCTGAATCCTGGTCTTATCACCTCTCATTGTGTGACCGGGAGCATAATACTCAGCCTCTCCCACGCCTCAATAATTTCTCTACAAACTGAGAATAATATTAGTGCCATTATCCACAGTTGTTGCAAACACTGAGTTATTATTCATGGTGTGCACAATGTGCTCAGACATAAGTACCGTCGGAGGTTTAACTATTATAATGATCATGATAATGATGGTAATGATGATGATGAATACATATAAGGAATAGAAAAAGAGGAAAACCTTATCTCTGGCAGAAGGAAAAAGGAGACATGGGGAACAGACAAGTAAGTGTTTAATCGTAATTGAAAGCAAACTGCAGTGAGAACTGCGGTGGAAATATAAGTAGGGTGACCACCTGTTCCAGGACAGTTCCAGTTTATCCCTATTTTCCCAGAATAAATATTAATTTCACCCACTGCACCTTTAGAACTGACCTAGGGTCACCGTCAATGAAAGCATCCTGGTATGAGAGGCCAGGGGATGAACTTAAGGCCTTGTGAAGGAAAGACACTTGAACTGACCCATAACTGGTAGAAAAGGAAAGCAATTTCCCTTATTCCTTGCCAACCTCCTCCTAAAAAAGAACTAAGAGGAAAGCTAAGTTTTCCTTCTGTTTTCACAAGGAAAGCAAACTGCAGAAAAATTAGAAAAAAGTCTGTATTGGTTTCCTCTTGCTACGGAAAATTACCATCAACTTTGTGGCTCAAAGTAATACAAATATATTCTCCTACAATCTAGAGGTCAGGAAGAGTTCTTAAATAGGTCCATGAGGGTGCCTATCATCCAGAGTCTATAAGAAAGAATCTGTTTCCCCACCTTTTTCAACTTTGGAGGCTACTTATATTCCTTGCCTCATGGCCCTCTTCTCTCTTCAAAACCTGCAGCCTAACGTTTCCTCTCTGACCTCAGATTCCATCCACTAAATGTTTTCTATACATGTTCTGACCCTGCCTTCTTCTGATAAGGGTGCTTATGATTACACTGGCCCATGTGGATAATCCAGCATACTCTCCCCCATTTTCAGATCTTTAGCATAATCACAACTTCAAATTTCCCTTTACCTGTAGAGCAATGCGTCCACTGGTCCCAGGGATTAGACCATAGACATCTTTGGGGAGCCATCATTCAGCCTACCACAAAGATTTGCTTTTATTACTCAGGTGTCAAGAGCACAGTTCTTGGAGACAAAGAGCACCCTATTAAAGATGAAAGATTCGATATTTTAACAAATGGCAGGCACAAGGCTAAGCCAGCTTTCTACAGTTTCTAAAACCAGAATCAGGAACTTATTATATACTGAGAAAATAGGTCCCCAAATTTCCATGTGACTTTTAGATAGGCGTTTAAACTAGGAGAATACCAGTGTAGGAAATCTTCATTACCTGAGAATAATTGATAATGAAAAAGGCTTTCTAAGTAAATCCACTTAAAATGGGGAGAACGATCCATATTAAATAATAATAAACAATGGTGACTGGATGTTTTCTTCACAGAGGAATTTAAAATTCTACAAATGCATGTATTCTGTTAAACAAAATTTGTTGAATAGAGAATAAAGCCATTTGACCCTTTTGGTATATTATTTTAAAAAAATATGATAGACTATGATTGCCTTCACACTTGACTTTCATGTAATCACATAAAAGTTATTTCTGGGGGCACCTAGGTTAAGTGTCTAGATTAAGTGTCTGCATTTGGCTCAGGTCATGATCCCAGAGTCCTGGGATCCAGCACCACATCTGGTTCCCTGCTCAGCGGGGAGTCTGCTTTTCCCTCTGCCTCTTCCCCCAGCTTGTGCTTTCTCTCTCCCTCTAATAAAATACTTTTTAAGAGAGGTGTTTCTGAAAATGTCTTTGAGAGCTTATCAAATTTCACAATGATTAACCCCTGAATAATCCATTTTGTTATCATTCTTATAAATATTTTTGTTAATAATTCTTATTCTGCCAGGTATTAATTTCTTTATGGGATGTGATTACAGCATTTTTCCCAACAATATCTTCATCAATTGCATTAAATTGTATATTCTCAATAACATTGGTAATTTTATTTCATACTTAATTTGAATCATATTTGCAGAGAACTTCAAGTCGTAAAAGGCAAATGCAATAATTAAAAACCTAGACTGGCAAAAAATGTTGCTGTCCTGTTGTTTCCCTGGCACTAGGATATTATTCAATATAGAGTAGATACTCATTCAGTATTGGGGGAGAAAACATGAAATAAATGAATTAAAATATGATTGCATTGAAAACGCATTCACTAAACTGTAATATTCACCACAGAAAATTTGATATTTCCATATCAACAAAGAATTCATTGTAGAAAGTAGAATTCAGAGAAGGGAAGATGACAGCAGAGAGCAGAACCCTAGGCTCATCTTGTCCCATGAATACAACTAAATAATTATAGAATCATCCTAAATAGCCTAGAAATCAATCTGAAATCTAGAAGAACAAACTATACAACTAAAGGTAGGAAGGAGACCACACTGAAGAAGGTAGGAAGTGTGGAGACCCAGTTTGGGAGAGAAATGGATACTGGCTATCAACTGTAGTGGGGGAAGGAGCCACAGTCATAAAGAAGGGCAAGAGACAGGACAACATAAGGGGAGCACATGGGGAAAGGAATCCCCATAGCAGTTGGCTTGGAAAGTGAGAGGGGTCGAATTTCAGGAGTTCTTACAACCCATGGGTTTTAAAGCCTGGAGTTCTAAAGGTCAGCAGGCTTGGTTTGGGGACAGCCCAGAGGCACTGGGGCTGCTCTTGGAGAAAACAATCAGCCCACAAACATACAGCATGAAAAAAGTAAACTGAAATGTCCCGGAGGCACACAGTGGTGAAGCTATTTGCTCAACTTAAACTGTGTCCTATAGAGGCAGCATTCACAGAAAGATCCTTCTAGAAACAAAGGAACTGGAAGGTATGATTTCCATCACCCGCCCTTCAGCATAAACACAGAGCTACCTGCAGAAACCAGCACAGGACCAATATACATTATCTAATTTGCTTACATCAAGCCCCGGCTGCCTGCACTGCAGTAAAACCAACTCTTCCAATCATGCTTGCCTCAGTCCCAGTGCAGCAGCCCCTCCCTCCGAAGACTGGCCCAAAGCCTCATCCAGACTGTACCTCCCAACCCAGGGATTTTGCAGGGCCTCATTTGAGCAGTGGTGGTAGTAGGTCTCATTTCACAAGCAGATCAGAGCATACCTACTTAAAACCTGTCACATTCAGGGCAGGGACAAAACACTGCCCACAAAAGGCAAAGAAAGCCTCTGAAGACAATTGACATGAAGGATAAGGCAGCCAGGACAAAACAGCAGAATGCAGGCACAGCACCCAATGGCAAGACTCCCAGGAGAACCAGGCCCTGGGGAACTGGAGCATTGCAGTGCCGGGCACAAAGGGACTTCATCCTCATAAGGCCATTGCCCTCAAGAAGAGGGGAAGTAGCTGACTTTCCTAACACAGAAGCAGACAGAGACTTAGACAAATTGAGAAGACAGAGGAAAGAGAAAAACAATGCATAGTTTTAAATAGCCTTGAAAATATATAAATTCATATTTCTCCATATAGATTTTCTTTTTGCAAGCTCACAAAGTTCCCATGGTTCAGAAAATAATTCTGATCAATTAATTTCCTGAGGGATGGAGGGAATCTGCCATGCTCTCCTCTCCTTCCCCCCACCCTGCCCTCAACTTTCTTAAAGTAAAAAATGTTATTTCTCAATTGCTGCTTCTCAAATTGTTTCTATTAAGCGACAATTACTTCTGCAAATTATCTATCCAAAAAAATTGAAATAAATGCTTACTATTTTTCTCTTTTGGAGACTATTATTTTTCTAAAGAACTTTTTTAAAAATTAGTTTATTTGACAGAAAGAAACACAGTTAGAGAGGGAACACAAGTAGGGGGAGTGAGAGAGGGAGAAGCAGGCTTCCCGTAGAGCAGGGAGCCCAATGTGGGGCTCGATCCAGGGACTCAGAGATCATGACTCAAGCAGAAGGTAGATGCTTAACAACTGAGCCACCCAGGCGCCCCTCTCTTTTGGAGATTAACAAAAATGTTTAACACAAAAATTCTGAATATGTTTAGACTAAAGAAAGCTGCTTAATTTAATTTAGTACCTCCCAAACTCATTTGGCCAGGGAACATTTTTATATGAAATATCTCTTAAAATCTTAGGTATCTCGGTGGCGCCTGGGTGGCTCAGTTGGTTAAGCAACTGCCTTCGGCTCAGGTCATGATCCCGGAGACCCGGGATCGAGTCCCACATCCTGCTTCTCCCTCTCTCACTCCCCCTGCTTGTGTTCCCTCTCTAGCTGTGTTTCCTCTCTGTCAAATAAATAAATAAAATCTTAAAAAAAAAAAATCTTAGGTATGTAGTGGTTGAGGAGGTCATCTCTGAAATGGTTTGCCAGAAGATGGTTATTCCATGCAAGATGGAAAGGAAAGGATTAAATTGTCAGGCTGGTAGAGGAAAAAGGTCATTTACCTCAGAGCTCAGTCATCTGGACCATAGGTCTATTATCTCCTAGTTAATGCACAAGTTTCACTCCTGACTCTATAATTCCTTTTCGTTTTTCCTTAATTTTAACTTGCTCTTTGGTTGTAGTACCTGTCTTTTGGTTGTTTAAAATTCATCTTTTCATTTATTTAAAGTTTATTAAAACATTATGTATTAGCTCTGTGTTGGATGTAGGAAATGAAAAATTAATAAGAAATCTATGAACAGTACCTTCTTAGATTTTTTAAGTCCACTAGGAATTCAATAGCAAGCAAACTATATAACAAAGTGTCATAAGGGAGAGTCTAAGGAACCTCAGGGAGTTCGAGGATGAGTGAGTTGGAAGAAATCATATCAAAGTCTTAGATGAATGAGTGATGGTGACCGGACCACCTGTCTATCAGGGAGCAGCATTCCAAGTAGGGAGGAAAACATGTATTCTGAGAAAAAATGTGCCGTGTTCAAACTACCGAACTCAACATTCTGTATGGCTGCAGCATAGAAGGAATCTGGGGAGGGAAAGAGTGGAGAGAGGAAGAGGAAGTGAGACTCTCCTATGTGCAGCCCTGAAAGCCATTTTTGAGAATATGGATATGATCAGATTTATATTTTAGAAAGAAAATACTGGTACATCATTATGCGGAGAACTGAAAAGGGATTTAAGACAGAGCAGGAATAACAGTAGTCAAGTCTATTTAATATTCCAAGAGATAATGAGCTGATTTCTAAATTGAATATAAAAGTTCCCCAAATATAAGCAATCCCTGTATAGGTACTCCGGCAGCTGACCCATGCTCTCGTTGGCTCTCTAGTTTCAGCTAATGGGGTAGCTGTTGAATGGGTCAACAGAGAAGTACAACAGGAACAACCACATATTAGCCTATGGCAAAATATATAGCAAGTGGTTGACTTAGAGAATAGGCACGCAAAACCAACACCCACGTCTCTCAATCCTGCTGCTCAAGAGAACCACCAGAGAAATTTTAAAGTGCTTATACAAAGGCAGAGATTCTGATTCATCTGATCTGGGTTGAGGTCTTGAAAGCATCTCCAGGTGGAATCGGTAGGCAGGACTGAGAGTCAATGAGAACCAATTAGACAACCCAGCCATTCAGACCTATCTATTCTAGTTTTGTTAACTTATGTTCCCTGGTCTAAGGTAGTTGTTCTCAAACTGTAGTGGACATTAGAATTCATGGGGAGCTTGTCAGAGCTCAGACTGATGGGCTCTACTTTCAACGTTTCTGATTCCCTGGGTCTAGGTGTGATCTGAAAATGTGCACTGATACGAAGGTGAGGCTGCTGCTGGTCCAGACTCAGACTTTGAGGACCACTAGTCTTAAGCAGTCACTTTGGAAATGAGATTTTTAAAAAGAATTTATTTTTTTCTAGAGGAGTTAATTTTTCCTACTTTACTCTTTTCTTTATTAAAGATTTTATCCATTTATTTGAGAGAGTGCGCAGGCCCACTCATGTTCAAGAGCAGGGAGGAGGGACAGGGAGAAGCAGACCCCCTTCTGAGCAAGGGGCTGGCTCCTGCGGCCCAGAGGTCATGACCAAAAGCCAACCTCTTAATCAACTGAGCCACCTAGGTGCCCCTTATTTTATTCTTCTATTCATATATATATATATATATATATATATGGAATCTTTTTAGTTTCATACCTTGTATATTATAGTAACAAAACTAGGAAATTATCGTATGCTTTTATTTTATTACAGACATGAGAAATAAATACAGAGCTTGAAAATCTCCTCAAAATACTTTCTATGCTGATTCTTCTGTTTTTTTAAATTTTATTCTAACAAGAGAGGGAAATCCATGTCTTTAGAATGCATTACTCTGATAGTCTGCTACTGTTCCCAATTTAGAAAAAGCTTGTCCAGTATATTCATGAGAGTGGTAATTTTGACCTATGTTTCTGCCTGAAGTGAGCCTACAAGTTTTGACAAAGTCAAGTATCTGGGATTGGCTGGCTATCTTATAACTCAGAATCAAGAACCTCTTACTCTGACTATGCTAATTCATTATTCTTTATGTAGCATTATTCTTTCAATTCTCTAAGAACTTTGCTTGGTTTGCAGAAGACCCTTTTTCTCTCAGCAAAGAATTACTAAGGAAAATTTGATTTTATCATGTCTGGCATGTTTCTCAAATACACACAGGTCATTTCAAAGTTCTTATTCATTCTTATTAAAAGTAAACCGACTTTAACTGTGCACGGTTTAATCACATCAAATATAACTTAGGTCAGGACTTTGATGGGTTTTTTTTAAATATAAAACTGACCTTCATTCTTTCAAAAAACAGTGAGTCCCACAATGTCGAAGCTCTTAAAATTAGCCTTTCTGCTCAGCGTATTAACATTTCTCATGCCAAATGAATAAAGTCTTATGGGCAACAAGAAATTTTCTTATTCAATAATTTATATGTTTTAAAATAAATTTGGCATGTTTTATATGAACTGTACATTTTATTGCACTGGTATCATTTTTTGCCAGTTATAAAATGAAGTCTACTCTCAGACAAAAACATAATAATCACTATGGACTTTTATTTCTAAAAATGCACCAATAATAAACGTCATAGGAACCATGAATACAAAAGCCAAGCCATCATAATAAAATGAAATGATACAATTTTGAAATTAAGGATCTGGCTGACTTCTCAGCCAGGGAAAAAACTGGCTAACTAGATCCTGAACTGAGCCCTGAAGGTAAATAGATTTGGCTTTATTCAACCATGACAACTGGCCATGGCTGTGCCCTTACCTTGTCATTAACTCACAACACTCTACCAGACTGGAATATTCCAAAAGTAGGGAGACTATTCAAATAACTTTGGGGAGCATCAGAGTAAGTAGAAGGCAGTAAACCAACACTTTTTAATTATAGACTAAGTCACCACACAACTTGAGCATTTTTAATCAATTTCAGATGTTCGCTCAATTTTACCTTTACACAAAATTTTCCTCATTCCCCTATCTTCAATAAGATGTCCTTGCACCCATAAAAATTCCACTGCAAAAGAAACAATGTGGTTTCTGCAATCTCATAGTTGTCACTCCCATGCCCATAAGAACTCTTAATTTATCCAGAGCAATCTCAGGGCAAGATACATTAAAATTATAGACAAAGAAAACAGGCCTCTGTAAGCCCACCAAAAGGCACTATTCATTATTCAAATTATGTAAAAGGTATTTTAAAAAATCATTTTTTGTGTCAGAAATATTTTGAGGAGTATCCACTCACCATTCAAAAATACATTTACTAAATACCAATTCAAGACACAGTGCTAGATGCTTTTCCACAGGGGTTGAGTTTCACTATACGCACATAGATTATCATTGCTTATCCACAGGTGAAAAAGACACATTTTTCACTAAAAACAATAATAAAAAGCCTGAATGGTTAAACATGTAGTCATTGTTAGCTGTTAATAAAATACTATGTATAGACTATGTTTATACAATGAAGTACAGTTATGACTAAAACTAAACATTGGAATAAAATGTGATGGTTTTAGATATTACTGACTTTGTGCTAGTTATTTGTTACTTTTAGTAGTAAAATCTAATTCAGTCATCTTGTAAGACTATCCAAGATTACCATCAGCATTTTAGATATTTATAGTAAAAAAAAAATAACAATTTTTTAAAAAAAGATCAAAGTATGAACAAAATACTTAGAGCACATCTCTCTGCCTCTCTTCCCTTTACTTTGAACCAACAGGGCAATACAACTATTTTCCTCCAGCTAATGCAGTAAGTGACATGAACAAACAGGAAGCCCAAGGAAAACCGTATCACATTATTTATGGTTCTTTGAGGTAGCTGTGTGTATAGGTAAGACACAATCTAATCATATTACTTTAGAGTAGGAGAAATTAAAGAATCTCTTTCCACACCCTCATTGACCCATGAAAAAACAGAAGCCCAGAGCTAATACAAGGCATGCGTAGATGTCCCTCTGTCCTAGTTACCCTTGAAGCATACAGCGTGCAAGGTGAGTGTGGTGTCTGTTAACTATGGAAAAATTGCTTGGTGGCTCTCACCCGTTTGTTTGTGTGTTGTTTGTTAAACACGCCCCAGGCCTAGAGAGACAATTCACTGTGTCTGAATGGAGCCCAGGATCTGCAATTTCCCCAGGGAGGGTGAGATCAACTTGATAATGCAGGTCAGTCTTCCTAGGTACAGAGAAACAAAGAACTGTAGAATGCAAAGTTTCAAAAAGCTGTTTTAAGCAGAATGAGCACGCTTTCCCAAACGAGTCACAGCTTTTTCATGAAATTGCTTTTTCCTCCCTAGGTAACTAAAGGGGAAAGGGGAATACCGTTTAAACAAGAAACTGGAGGATCACAGAGCAATTCTCCATCAACTTCTCACACTCCATCAACCATCAGAATCACCTGGGGATACCTGGAAACATACACATTCATCGGCCCTTTTTCTGGAGAGCCTTATTTATGGGGAGGTATGCGGTGGTCCCCAGAAACCTGCAGATTTTAGAATTACTTCTGGTAATTCTGATAATCAACCCACTTTGCAAACCTGGCCATGATCTCTTGTTATATGAAAAGAGACTTCAGCAGTTCTCAGCTTTGGCGTAAAGAATCAACTAAGAGGACTCAGCAAAACACTTACCTCCACGGCTTCTGAACGTGTAGGTTTGGAGTTGATCCACAAATCTGCATCCTTGCAACTTCCCAGATGATGCTGATGGTGTTTTGAAGGTCACGCCACTAGGTTATGCTGTGCAAACTGCGGCAGAGGATTTTCAGAAAAACACCCAGAGGCTGCCGTGCTATCTCTGCCAAAACCCATACACCTGCCTAACGTTGTCTGAAGAGCAATACCGTGGCCTCTGCGGCTTTTCTTGCCTTCAAACCTCAAACAGGTGTTTCTTATTCCTGGAAGCCAAACTGGAACCTCCTGGTAAAGATTCTAAAAAATGTGGTTCCCAGGGTTCTAGCTGTTACTTACGTCACGCAGGTGGCGCTAGGGTAGGAGGGGGCGTGGCGGTGGAGGGGGCGGGGCGACGGAGGGGCGGGGCGGCCGAGGGGGCGCCCAAAGAGGGGAAACTATATTACATTGCCAACACAAAAGGTATTGCAAATGTGCAGGTAAATTTTAGTAGTTTGTCCCAAACTATAAAAGTCAGTTAATACCTGATTCTATTCAAAAAACAACACAAAGATGGCCTGTCTTTCATATGAGGAGTGTGGCGAATGCTATGATGTGCTTACCCAGGCCCTCCCCAGCACTGGCAGTTACTTTCTCGCCGCTGGGAAGGCTGTCTGGTCCACAGACTGTTGGG
>PITA01019031.1:9617-38833 GCA_004023965.1 Spilogale gracilis | reverse complement strand
GTGAAATAAGCCAAGAAGAGAAAGTCAAGTATCGCATGGTCTCACTTACTTGCGGTGCATGAGGGGCAAACTGGAGGACAGTGGCAGAAGGAAAGCAAATGGGAACTAGGGTAATCTAGGGAGGGAAACGAAACAACAGAGATTTTGAACACAGAAACAAACTGAGGGACTTGGAGGGAGGGGGGTGGAGGGATGGGAGGGCCTGGTGGTGGGTACTGGGGACACCTAAAGCGGGGAGCACTGGGTGTGGGGAATGGGGAATGAATCTTGAAACACTGGAAAAAAAAATTTAGTAACAATAAAAAAAAAAATCTAAAAAAAAAAAAAATATATATAACACCAGAGCCTTGGACAGGGCCTGGGATATGTAAATACTGTAAAGTCACATTATAATATGTGCATAAATAATGAAAATTAACATATAATGGAATTGACTATAAAAAAATAAATAAATAAATGCTGTAAAAGTGACACAATTTTGGATGTCAAAGAAAGGGTTCAATATTAATTCTCTGTGTATTTTTTCCTCTAGATAAATACCTCTGTATAATCAAAAAAAAAAAAAAAAAAAAAAAAAAAAAGCTTTCTCCAGTCTTGGCCCAGAATATTTTCGGGGCCCCTAAGTATAATTTTAGCTGCTATTTTATCCCTGGAATCTTAGGAGGTGGTAAGATCAAGCAAGACAGTGGCCATAAGCCAGTTACATATTAAAGCTGTAACAGCGTTTAGGCATGATTTCTCCCTTTGGTTATAAGAAAGTATTACAATAATACGCAAACCAACTTTCAGATAAAAAGATCTCGTTATGTCAGATCTGAATTTAAGACTTGGTTCTGCTATTTACTAACTGTACAGTTTGTATAAGTTATAACCACATCTCTTTAAACTCTAAAATCTTCATTTCTAAAATGGGGGAACTTTTATTATTAAATAAATTATTGTATATCTTTTTTGTGCCTTATACATAGCAAGTGCTCAATAAATTATGGTCCTTATTATTAAATATAAACAGTCACATGTAAGAGAGTACATTCTTCACTATCTATGGAAAGCTTAACACTGAAAGCCATAAAAGACCTGATCTATTTTATTGTTGGCAAAAGATCGATAAATACAAGGAAATTCTATGCTATGACCCCAATTCCTCATGACTGAAATTTTGAATTCTCTTAGTGTCAATTTTTAGTGCTTCATGAATCAAAATGATCATGCAAAGAAGAATAAAGAACCGAAAGAGCTGATGAACAGATACAAAATAAATGTGCTCTATGCAACCACACCTTCTTCAGTGAAATACTATGTTTCCTTTACACATCTACTACTACACTACCGTACATTTTCCATTTCTCTTTTGCCTTAATAAACCTAGGTGCACAATTATGCTCATCAATGCATGGGCAATTCTGCTGTGGATTTGAACACTTCACAAAATGAAATCGATTCCAAAAATATTTTTCTGTTTTACTCCAATTGCATTAGGCCAAGAGTATTAAACTATGTTTATAAAATCACAAACATTATCTTGCTTTGATTTCAAAGTGAAATTTCAAACTAATCTGTTGGTCTGTTATGTTATGTCATTTTTCAATACACACTAGAAATGTTTCACCAAGAGAAATATAGTTGTATGTTAATACTCTCACAGAAAAAATCCTGTAGCTACCAACACACATGGATACATTCTGTGTACAGCTAGATAGTTTAAGCTAGTAAACATTAATAGTTCATGCTTACAAGAATATTACTATATTCATAAAGTCTTGTCTTTTTAGTCTGTGAAAACATGCTAAAAGCCTAGTATGATCTTAAGTAATCTTTGTTTTAGCAAGTCTTCAATTACATTGTTCCATTCTCTGTTCCTCTTTCTTATTTCCTTTTCTTTCAAACAAACAACCTCCCCTACCTGAAAAGTGAATGTTTCTCAAATCAGGTGTTTACAGACATGAATGTTTTATAATAAGCTATGGCATATCTTTAGTGCCATCTCTTAACGCATTTCAAAACTGGTTCTCCCACATTTTCCCTAACTGTCAATTTATGCTTTCAGATATTTTAATAAGATGCTCAGATAGAGCTGATGTTGGCCAAATACAGTTCTCCTCAGACGTTTCTCCCTTTTTCAAGTTGCAAGAAACATTTCTTGGGAGCTCCTTGCCTGGCTACCTAATCATCAAACTCGCCTCCCGCTGTAATGGAAATATACTGTGCTTTTCTTTCTTTCCCCCTATCACTGACACCCAAGTTTAATGGCATGGGCTTTTTTCCACTAACTTGGCTTGCAAAGGCCCTAAGCTAACAAAGAAGACATTATTTTTGCAATGCAGAAAGATTCAAACACAAAAAAGACCTAAGCTTTCATACTTGTTTTAAATTACAGGCACCTTACTGATACCATTTACTAGTGCTAGGTGCTCCCGCTTCATCTCTGCCAAGTGAAGAAAAACAAACTACCTCAACCAGGTGAGTCAATTCTCTTCATCAGTGACTGTCAGAAATGTTCACACCAGGATAAACAATGCTGATGCCTCAAAGTATATCCATATTTGATATTTCATATCTCCATTGGCATCTAGTCAAAGAGCAAGATTATTGCACCACCTGCCTGCCTCTTGTATGTCCCCTGATGTCTACTGCATTTCCAGGCCGATGCACTGCTTTCTTCCCAGCAGAAGTGTGCCTTTCAATGCAATCTGATCTTCAGAGGAGACCCAGAGAATGGACAATGATTTTTTCAGTAGATTTGGCACATACAGTTAGAGCAAGACTGAAATAAAACTTGCTGTGAGATACCATCTGTTGCCAACTTTTTCCTTTAAAGACAGAACAAGGGACATCAGTATGAACTCATGTTCAGTTTAATATAGATACAGATAAAAATATGGAAATAAGTACAGATACGTGTATCTATATAAGGCATTTGTATTAAAGGAGTTCATGACATGTCACCCCAAAATATGCCACTTTGGTACATTGATTAGTTTGAGCTTTTACTGAGCTCCCCTTATCGGCCTAAGGACAGATGCTCCAAAAGAACTCGATTGTCATAACCTGCCTGGGAGTTTCACCAACCAGGGAACAGTAACTCTTATAAAAGAGAGGAGACTAGAAGTAGACACCACACCCAAACTTTGTCAGAAACCATCATACCTCCCTCCTATCTATTCTTCAAAGAGTCCATTCATCTCGCCTAAAGATTATATACTGCCTCCCAAATCCCTCCCTTCTCACTCTCCTTCCTCTATCAAAATAGTGCATAAGTTCTCAAATCTCACTAATTTTGGAGGGTATTCACTTTTTTTCCCCATGATACTTCTGTGCATGTAATAACAATAAATGTATATACCTTTTCTCCTATTGATCCGCCTATTGTCAGTTTATTTCATAGACCCAGCTAAACAAACCTAGGAGGGTAGTCTTTTCCCTAAAATACACAATCATGTATTTCCAAGTTGAGATCACTTAGAAATAACACACTCCAGTAGTAACCAGCACACCAGCACCCAGACCTTTGTGTCTAATACTCCTATCCAATAAAAGAAACCCAAGGTCCCTGGAAAAATGGCCAATTCTAGGACTGGGCAGGGAATATATAAGATGAACTTGGAATATCTTGTAGTGCCAGAAAGTAAGGAAGTGTTAAAATCACACATACACACACACACACACACACACACACACACACACACACACACACACACGGTATAAGAGCCAATTCCAAGGTTCCCAATAACAAGAGCTGAAACAATTTGAGCAAGAAAATACATAAAGTAGTATTAGATTAAAACTCAAAATATAGGGGTGCTTGGGTGGCTGGGTCATTAAGCATCTGCCTTTGGCTCAGGTCATGATCCTGGAGTCCCTGGATCAAGCTCAGCAGCGGGGAGCCTACTTCTCCCTCTCTCGCTCCCCCTGCTTGTGTTCCCTCTCTGGCTGTGTTTCTCTCTGTCAAATAAATAAATAAAATATTTTAAAAATAAAAAATTAAAAAATTAAACTCAAAACATAAAATATATATCCATGAGTTCATCCAGATATAAATAAATGATGACATCAATAAATTAATGGGAAAAAAGAGACAAACCTGCTGTAGAAGAAAAAATTCCAAATAATTTATGAGGATAATGCCCCTTCAAGAAAGTGGAGCATAACTCTCTTAAACGTGAGCTTTTACTTTCTAAAGAGTACAGAACGGAAGGGAGTAGGGGGAGTAACTTTATACTGAAGAAGCCTGACAAACACTACCTCAACCAGGTCATCAAGCTTAATGCCATCAGCAATAAAGCATGTTGACAGTCTATGCCCTTGACAGGACATGATGAGAATGTCACTTTACATCTGTGGTCCTCCACTCAAGAAACCGTAGAGTTGGGCTGCTTGTGAGAAAAACGTCTGACGAGCTCAAATTGAGGATCATCCTATAAAATATCTGACTAGTACCCCTCAAAACTGTCAAGGTCATCAAAAACAATGAACGTCTGGTGGCATCTGGGTGGCTCAATTGGTTAAGCAACTGCCTTCGGCTCAGGTCATGATCCAGGAGACCAGGGATCGAGCCCCACATCGGGCTCTCTGCTCGGCGGGAAGCCTGCTTCTTCCTCTCTCACTCCCCCTGCTTGTGTTCCCTCTCTAGCTGTGTTTCTCTCTGTTAAGTAAATAAAATCTTAAAAAAAAACAAAAACAAAAACAAAAACAAAAAACAACGAACGTCTGAAACACTGTCCCAGACAAGTGGAGACTAAGGACACATGATTATTAAATGTAATGCTATATCCTGGAAAGGATTCTGGAATAGAGAAAAGACATTAGGGAAAACTAAGGAATTTTGAATAAAATATGCACTTAATAATAGTGTATCAATATTGGTTCAATAGTTGTGCCAAATATAATATACTCTAAGTATAAATATTAATGTAAGATGTTAACAGGATGAAACAGGATGCTGGGTATACAAGATCCCTATGTATAATCTTTGCAACTTTTCCATAAATCTAAAACTGTTCTAAATTAAATATTTAGGGGCCTCTCGGTGGCTCACTCAGTCAAGCACCTGCCTTCCACTCAGGTCATGATAACAGGGTCCTGGGATTGAGCCCCACATCAAGCTCTATGCTCAGCAGGAAGTCTGCTTCTCCCTCTCATTCGCCCTCTGTGCCTTCTCTCTCTGTCTCAAATAAATGAAGTCTTTAACAACAACAAAATAATAATAATAAAATTAAAAGTTTATTTTTACAAAAAGTAATTTAACAAATTTCAACTGAACCCTTAGTCATGTCAGTAACTATATAGTATCCCCTTTACAATATATATAATTTGTATTATCAGACAACATGAGCTTCTAATGACTTCTGCTTTTTTATTCTTTTTTATAAATTTTACATCTGCAATATAAAATTCACTTTAACTCACTCTCCTTTGTAAAATCATTGATCTATAATTTTCCACATGAGCATCTGATTAATGTTTAATGACTTTTTCCGGAGAGGGGGGGAGAGAAATGATAGGAATCTACTTGTTGTAATACAAAAGCAATTAGCTCACAACCCAAGAGAGTCTTTGGGTTTGACATATACTCACATACTTCCATAGGTTCCTACTAGGCATGGGATGTGCCTCCAGAACACCCTGGAAGTGGGCAGGCCAGAACAGTGACAGAGTCTGTTGGCTTAGAGGACCTGAAGAGCCTTACCACTGTTGAGTATTCTCTCCTCAGGACAATACTGTACGGAAACACCATCTTCTTCCTCCCCAACACTCCAAGAACAGCCTTAGTCTCAAAGACAATCTACTCATTAGAGTTCAGAGGCCCAAAAATATTTTTTAAAAGTCTTTTAGGGGGCGTCTGGGTGGCTCAGTTGGTTAAGCGACTGCCTTCGGCTCAGGTCATGATCCGGGAGACCCGGGATGGAACCCCACATCGGGCTCCCTGCTCGGCAGGAGGCCTGCTTCTCCCTCTCTCACTCCCCTTGCTTGTGTTCCCTCTTTCACTGTGTTTCTCTCTGTCAAATAAATAAATAAAATCTTAAAAAAAAAAACGTCTTTTAGGTCAGTTTCCCCAGGGTTGATATCAATGTAGCTCTATGGCCTCGAGAACCCTAAAGAGGTAGAGGTCCTGTGAGCCTGGCAACCCCATTTGCACTCCTGCCTAGCCATAGGGCATCCTCAATGTATCTGCGTCTCACTGAGAGGCCTCCTCAGGAGGAAGTAACCAGAACTGGGTACTCTCTGGAGTGTAGGCTTTACCAGATTTGATAACTGCTGCTGACAGCCACACCTGTTTTCTTCTTATTAAGAGACTTTTGGCTTATGAGAATTTGGAAAACCTTTCTGTCTATCTCCATATAATCTCTATCATATTTTGAAGGTCAGCTACTCTAACTATCCAATGGTGATTATGAAGACTATCTGTACATTGAAAAAGTGACAAGACAGAGAAAAAGAACTGTACTTTCTATGTATTCTTAACTCCTGCCCTCTAGGAATCAGACTGTCTTGTCTTTCTTATTTGTAAATGCCAATTTGATCTAACTCTCAAAGAAGCAAAACATGATCAGATAAGGTTTTAAAAACATCTTCAGTTGGGTTAAATATTAAATTTAAATTAATTTGGTTATATTTATATATCAGATTTATATATATTTATTTTGAATGTTTATTGTATTTATTTTGTTTTTTATAAACATTTTCTAGGAGTATAGTAAGGTGCTAATGGTGGTGATCTCCAAGTGGTGGGCATGTTTTTATTTAATATATCTTGTTTAATTTATATTCTATACTAATACACCAATGCAGGACATATACACTAATAATAAAAGGTTATTATTTTTAATATATGCTAATTTGTGCATTCAGTGTGTTAAATTTCCCTACTTTCTACCTGTTCCCTGCCTGGCAGAAAAGTGGTTTTTAAAAGAAAAATCTATTTAATTAAATAGAAAAACTACAAAAATATATACTAAGAATGTTAATATACTGAATTCTTATTAATAAATAAAATGCTTCTCAAAGTCTTCCATGAGGTGCTGACCTTCAAGATGGAAATTTCCAAACTATTTTCACACACCACCATAAAAATTGCATGAGTGGTCAGGCCTAAACACAGATGGGAACACTTGGTGAGGCTGGATGACAAAAAAGATAATAAGGGCCAGATGCTGAGCTGTTTTCTTTACACTGCACCTGGTCTATGGGGGCCCAAAGTGCCCCAGAGGTGATGGCATAATTGGTTGCTGAGAAAATGTACTTAATGTCATGGAAAGGTCAGCTGTAACACTGAAAACTATTTGAGAACCGACTACTGCCAATTACTTTGAACATAATCTTTATAGTTATTTCTTCAACTGCCCAGGATCAGTTTAAATTCTGGAATTCCTGAAAACATGTTTCATAAAGTTCCCTACTTCTGCTGCTTATTCACTGCTACCGTAACAGAATGCCAGGAAGGAAAGGAATTAATTCCAAACCCGGGCCAAAAGAAGTTCCTTTTGAAGCCCTCATGGGTCATCTGCTAGAGGAGTCGGTTTTACCTTCAAGTCAGCAATAATGCCTATTTTTTTTTCAAATATTTTAACCAACTGAGCCACCCAGGCGCCACAATAATGCCTATTTTAATATAACTAACCAAATAAACATCAGGCCCGAAATTCGTATTTCTTAAATCTTAATTATTTCTTCTATGATATCCAAAGTGTCTTGCAGACCTGCTCAACCTGGCTTTCCCATACTCTGCATAGCCTGGGAATTAGGCATAGCCCTGAAACCAAATAATTTGGTCCAGCTCACAAGTGATTTGCTTATCTATGGACAATAGTCTATCCACCAAGCCCTACCACTGCTTTCTCATGTCCTTTCTTGTAAACTTAAAATTTAAACACTGCAAAAGTAAAAATCAAGTCTAAATAGAGGTTTTTAAAAGGTTTTATTACTTCTTTCCACATTTTCTCAAAACAATGGTCAAAGTGAAAATTTCTTACCTGTATGTTATCCAGACATTTGCATAGAGAAGAGAATTCTTTGGAATCAGTTTGTAACTTCAGTTGGCATTTGCTTTGTACAGAGATTTCTGTTTTGTTTTGTTTTGCTTTGCTTTTTTGCCAAGATTTTAGAGGTGTGCTTTTTCTTTTAAATTACTCAATCCACAAACACTAAACACCTACAATCTGCAAAGCAGTACAGACATTGTGTGCTATAAGAAATACAAATTATAAGGCCTAGTACTTACTATGACAGAGTTTATAATCTAGCTGAAGAAATCAGAAACAACTGTGAAAGCTTTAATAGCAACAGAAAGAGATAGAAGTAGATTATAAATCCAATTCTGTGGTTGAATATGATAAAGTTAGAATACTATTAGATGGGAGTGACATGAGCAAAATGGTGGTAGAGGGATTTCCAGTGCTTTTACAGAGCATACTGTAGAAGGAAACTTTCTTAGAAACACCATTTATAAATTCTTACAGTGAATTTGGAACATACACAAAGTGATAATCCTGCAAAATAATAGGCAAAGAGTAGGATCTATAGAAGTGGAACAAGCAAAGAGCAAAAGAAACTATATTGACAGGAAAAGAAACCATTGTCTTAAATCATCCATGATTTATAACTTTCACCAATACCTTAAAAGGGGGGAATTTAAAACATTTATGTAAGGGCACCTGGGTGGCTCAGTCGTTAAATGTCTGCATTCGGCTCAGGTCATGAGCTCGGAGTCCTGGGTTTGAGCCCCTCATCGGGCTCCCTCCCACTCCTCCTGCTTGTGTTCCCTCTCCCGCTGTGTCTCTGTCAAATAAATAAACAAAATCTTATAAATAAATAAATAAATAAATAAATAAATAAATAAATAAATAAAACACTTATGTGTGTATGTATTATGTATATGTGTGTAGTATCTCTAGAATACTATACCAGACACTGATAATAGAGGTTGCTGCTGGGTAGAAAAGCTGGGACACAGGGAAGAAAGAGACTTAACATTTCACTATGCACCCTATTGAATCTTTTTATTTTGCTCTATGTGTATGCATTAAGTAGTTTAAAAAAACAAAGCAAACAATCTTTAAATTCATACATACAACATCGAAAAGGATTTTTACCAATATGTTAATACTGGTTGTTTTTCTTTTCTCTTCTGTATTTTATAGTTTTCAAATTTTCTACAATAAATGTTTATTTAATTTATAATCACAAAAATACATATTTTTAAATTTTTCTAAAAACATGGAAAGATAGGGCACCTGGGTGGCTCAGTGGGTTAAAGCCTCTGTCTTCAGCTCAGGTCATGATCTCAGGGTTCTGGGATCGAGGCCCACATCAGGCTCTCTGCTTGGCAGGGAGCCTGCTTCCTCTTTTCTCTCTGCCTGCTTCTCTGCCTACTTGTGATCTCTCTCTGTCAAACAAATAAATAAAATCTTTTAAAAATTTTTAAAAAACATAGAAAAATAGTGAATAACTAATGAATCAAAATAAATAAAACTAGCAATATCAATATTCCCACTGTATAGTATTTCTAGTTGTTGCATAAATTTCACTTAACAATATAGAAAACTAAATTTAGTTCTCATTAAACAATTTTCATTTTCAACTAACCTCTTCTATTTTCTTCATTAATTCTACATCTTTTTTTTAAAGATTTTATTTATTTATTTGACAGAGAGAAATACAGCCAGAGAGGGAACACAAGCAAGGGGAGTGAGAGAGGGAGAAGCCGAGCAGGGAGCCCGATGTAGGGCTCAATCCCGGGTCTCCTGGATCATGACCTGAGCCGAAGGCAGTCACTCAACCGAGTGAGCCACCCAGGCGCCCCAATTCTACATCTTAAGGACTCTATCAGATATTGTTCCAGTCCCTGCCCCTGGATATTTAGGTGTCTGGGAAGTACAAAATTGGATAAGGAACCGTCCAAACATGCTTTAACATGACTAATTTCTATATATTACCTACTCAAGAATGGTCCTAGAGAAGAAGACAGAGCTAAAAAAGAGTAATTTATAAATTAAGCTTTCATATATAAAATGTCTTTAAAACCTTTATACCTACACCTATTAATGTCTAGATTAATAGATGACATGAAGAAGTTTTATTTTTTAATTTTTTTTGACATGAGAAAGTTTTAAATATTTTCATTATGACATTTCTCCAAAGAAAATATACAAATAGACAAACAATAAGTTCTGGAAATGATAGTCAACATCATTAGTCATTAGGAAATAAAAATGAAAACCACAAGATCCTAGCTCATCCACAAGGATGGCGATAATCAGTAACAGACAATAACATGCTGGCAAAGATGCAGAGAAATTAGAACCCTCATTCATTATCGACGGAAATGTAAAATCATGCAGCTTCTCTGGAAAACAGTTCAGTAGTTCCTCAAAAAGTTAAACTTGGAATTTCCAAATGACCCAGTAGTTCCACTTCTACATATAAACACAAGAGAAATGAAAACACATTCCCACAAAAAAAACCTGTACATGTTCACAGCAGTATTATTATAAAGAAAAAGTGGAAACAACCCAAATGTCCATCAGTTGATGAACGACTCAACAAAATATATATCCATATGATAGAATATTATTTACCATAAAAAGGAATGAAGTACTAATAAATGCTACAGCATGCACGAACCTCGAAAATATTATGCTTAAGTGAAAGAAGCCAAACACAGAAGACCACAAGTAATTGCATGATAACATTTAGACGACATGTCCAGAGATAGAAAGCAGATTACTGTTTGGCAGGAGTTGAGGGGAGAAGAGAACTGGGAGTGAACACCAGTGGATAAGAGCTGCTCTTAGAGGTGATGAAAATGTTCTGGAATTAGAACAATCTAGTGGTGATGGTGCTAAATTACTGAATTGCACATTTTCATGGAATGAGTTTTAGGATATGTGAATTATATCTCAGTGATTTTTTAAATTTCACTATGAGCTACATGCCCCAAATCAGGGTATCAACCTGAGTATCAACTAAGTTTATTGACCCAATGGCATAAGCATAATGAGGGCTGATTCTTTGGCAGACCATAATGATATTATCACTTAGTAACTAGCATATTTAAACAAATTCAATACAGGCTGTATTTAAAATGTCTTCAGGGATAAACTCTTAAAGTTTACCTTGGAACTTAATGCTAAAAGAAAAATGATATGACACACAAATAAAAGAAAATTTGCTTTTTTTTTTTTTTTTAAGATTTTATTTATTTGACAGAGAGAAACACAGCCAGAGAGGGAACACAAGCAGGGGGAGTGAGAGAGGGAGAAGCAGGCTTCCCGCCCAGAAGGGAGCCCAATGTGGGACTCAATCCCCGGTCTCTGGGATCATGACCTGAGCCGAAGGCAGTTGCTTAACCAACTGAGCCACCCAGGTGCCCCAAAAATTTGCTTTTGTTTTCACAAAATTTCATCATAACAGCATAGTGGTTCTGGCTGTTTTTAGCGTTCTATCACCAAGCCTGAACTACCCAATATCAAATTGGATTTCTTACCGCAAGGTTTGACGACATACATGCCAACAGCTATATGAATGTGACCGAAGTCTGACTTCTAATATTCATCAGTATATTTCCTTCTATTACACACCAAGATTATGCAATCTGTGTTTTCACTAACACAAACTAAATATTATTATGACTGATTTTAAAATCAGAATCCTTTTCTAATATTGAGAGTATACTGTAGTTATTCAACTTCTATATATTTTGACTATTTCAATGAAAACATCTAAATTCGCTTGGTTGGTTGTTAATGTAACATTGTAAGAGGACACAAAAAGAGCTGAATCACAGTTCTCAACCCCTCATTTCCCTCTTCCTTCCCTTTATACATGGAGTACTCAAGTTTTACTTAAAAGTGTTAAAATGCTAATTAAAACATTTTTATTTAGCATTTCATTAAAAAATTTTTAATGAGCCAATAAAGTAGGACTTTATTTTATAATGCTGAATTGCCTATTTACTTCTGCATAACAGATTACCCCAAATCATAGTGACTTAAAATAAAAGCATTTATTATTTCACAGTTTTTGTGGGTTTGGAATTTCATAGCAGCTCAGCTGGGTGCCTTAGGTTAAGAAGCTCCCATAAGATTGTTGGAGCTACATTCATCTAAAGACTTAACTGAGACTAGAAGATCCATTTCTACAATAGCTCACCTACATAGCTACTGGCAGGAGGCCTCAATTTCTCACTGCACATACATAGAGCTGTCTAATATATCTTTAAAACCTGTCGGGGCGCCTGGGTGGCTCAGTGGGTTAAAGCCTCTTTGGCTCGGGTCATGATCTCAGGGTCCTCTTTGGCTCAGGTCATGATCTCAGGGTCCTCGGATTAAGCCCACATCGGGCTCTCTGCTTGGTGGGGAGCCTGCTTCCCTGTAGCTGTAGAATTTGGAAATTCTACAATAGGACTTTCTTCTTTTACTGGAAAAATTTTTCCTCTATTTCATGTATCACTATTTTCTGAAAGGAATAACAATAAAAACAATGTGACAGAGATTATTAATTCTCATCAAACATTCCTGTGCTTCTGTAAATTTCATAGCCTTCCTTACAGTTTGATTGGGGTCATGTAACATGTTCTAAACAATAAAATGTAAGTGAAAGTGATGAATGCCCCATTCATGCTGAGACAGATAAGGCTGAGTTGCCTTTTTATAGCCCTCTTTCTCTGTCCACTGGCAACCATGAATAGCACCTGTTCCAGTCGGTGGATCCACAAAAAGGAAGATGTCCCCAATTGCTATTAGACTGTGTTATAAGTGAAAAGTAATCATTTATTGTGTTAAGCCACTAAAATGTGTGTGTGGGGAGGTTTTATCCAACATAGCAGAGACTAAAGTGACCAATTCATACTGCTAACACTTCAGTTAAATATTTAAAGGTACAATTCTTTTACGTCCTAAACACATGTGTTTGTCTTCACTGAAAATTAAGATGTTTCCTTTCAAGAATAAATAAAAGCAACTGATACGAGATTCAAATCCAGTCAATGGAACCTCATCTTGAATCCCAGTTAACTATGATCTAATTGAAGACATAAAGAAAAATAGCCTCAAGAACAAAGAAACTTTGAGGAAGAATTAAAGATGGCAATTCAATATCGGCAAAACACAGAGATTAAGAGAAACGATGGAAGTTCATGCTTTTATGTTGAATTCAATCAAATATTTCTTAAAGCTGAATCTAAGACTTAAAAAATAATTCATGGACAAACGAAGAAAAAAAACAAGTTAAATAAACATATTCCTAATCTTTGGAGACTAAAATCTGAGATAAATTATTGTTTCACATGTCACAAAACCTAGGGCTATTTGCCTACTAAATAATCTAAACTTAAATTCTTAAATTCTATCACTATTTTTTGGTCAAAAAGTATCTTTTGGTCAAAAGTGTCTTTTGGTGTACCAGAAAATAGATTAAGGGAGGTGCAGAGGATGATGTTGTTCAAAAGAACAAGTGAGAATTGGGAATTAAGAAAACTAGCAACAAAGGAAAAGCAGGAAAGACCAGTAAATCGGTGGAAGAAAGAGGGAGCCAGATCATTTTAAATTAAGAAAAACAAGTACTGATAATTAATTCAAATTCACTCAAAAAGAAAAAAGGACCAGTGGTTTGTTATTTTATTTTTTGCCTGCAGATGGCAGCTCCGGCTAGATATATAATAGAAATGTTTCTGAATAATTTCTATACCATCACCAGGTCAGGCTCTCACTTTAAAAAGGGATGGGGGCTGGGGAGAGCAAAACTGTTTTTCAGTTACTTCTCATAGAATACCAAAGCAGCAATTTTTCAAAATAGCTTTAATTCTGGGGTATATTAGAAACAAAATAACAAATATATGTACATTTCTTCCAATGTAGCAATTCTCAATTATTTCTTAAGCCTATTATTATTAATTATTATTAATCCCAAAGGATTGTGTCTTGTTTTGTTGTTTTTGTAAATTTTGAATTCTTAGAACTCATTGGTGTACTCTAGCTCAGATCATGAAATGCCAGGATTGGGCAGATGGGACGACACGACATTATACTCACTATACCCATTACATTAAAAAATGGTAAATATACTCAAAGATCACTGTTTATTTTTTCAAGGTGCATATATTTCTAAGTAAGTATCAGGAGAGTGTATTGGAAGAGCATATATTGCATGCACTAATTCTATTGTCTATGGAGGAAAGGGACTGGGGACAGAAAATGAAAGGAAAAGGGGCCTGTGGGTGGCTCAGTTAAGCATCTACCTTTTGCTCAGGTCATGGTCTCAGGATCCTGGGATCAAGCCCTGCATTGGGCTTCCTGTTCAGCGTGGAGTATGCTTCTACCTCTCCTTCTGCACCACCCCCAACTGGAGCTCGCTCTCGCTCTCTCTCCCTCTCTCCCTCAAATAAATAAAATCTTTAGAAAAGAAAAAAGAAAAAGAAAAAGGAAGAAAATGAGAGGAAAAAAAATTAAGTACATTTAAATTTACCCCTAAGTAGTTCATGGGTTTGTTGCTTTGGTAAATAGCATGTTGATTATTTCATTTTTCCAATCATTTTTTTTAGTATATATGGAAATATATTTCATTTTCATATACTGATCTTATATCCTGAAATTCTGCTAAATTTAGTTATTGGCATTACTATGTTTTTTGTAAATTCAATGGTATTCCCTATGTAGATGATTATGTCATTTATGAATAAAAACAAAGAATGCTTATTTGTCAATCTGTATTACTATCATTTCTTTTTCTTGCTTTATTTCATGGTCTTCAACTTCCAGGTTAATAGAAATGGTGAAAGCTAATATCCTTACCTGGTTCTTGATCTTAGCAAGAGAATATTCACTCTTTCATCATTAAATATGATAATAGTTGTGGATATTTAATAGACTCCATTTATGAAATTAAGAAAGTTCCCTTGCATTCCTAGTTTGCTGAAAATTTTTATCATGCATGGATGTTAAATGTCAAATACTTTTTTCTGCATCTAGTGAGAAGATCATATGTATTTTTCTTTTTAGTCTATTGATATGTAGGACTACGCTGAGTAGTTATTAAACCTGAACCAAGTTCACATTTCTGGGATAATCAATTAGGTTGTAATGTATTATCTTTGTTTATGTTACTAAATTTGATTAGCTAAAATTTGCTGAAGATATTTACATCTATGTTCATAAGAGTTTGTGTAATATTGGTATAATTCTTCTTAAAATGTTTGATTGAATTCACTAGTGAAGCCATCTAAGCCTGGAATTTCCCTTGTGGGAAGGAGGTTTTTAACTACTAATTCAATTTCTTTAATAGATACAGGACTACTCGAGCTATCACTTTTTTTTCCCTATCATTAATTCTTTTTTATTATTATTAATGTACAATGTAGTATTTGTTTCAGAGGTTCAGGTCTGTGATCTATCTCATCTTGAGTGAACTTCGGTATTTTGCATATTTCAAGGAATTTTTCCATTTCTTTGAAATTATCAAATGTATTGGCATACAGTTGTTCACACATTAGCTTATTTTCCTTTTAATGTTTGTGAGATCTGTAGTGATAGAGTTTATTTTACTTTGAATATTTGTGATTTGTCTTTATATTTTTATTAGTCCAGCTAGTAGATTATCAATTTTGTTTATCTTTTCAAGAAAACATCTTTTATTTTACTGATTTTCTTTACATTTCTCTGTTTCCTATCTCACAAATTTCTGTTCTCCCACTATCTCCTTCCTTCTGCTTATTTTGCTCTTCTTTTCGTTTCTTAAGGTAAAAATTGAGGTCATTATTTGTAAATTCCTTCCTTTTTGATATAGACATTTAATGCTATATGTTTCTGTCAACTGCTTCAGATGTCCCACAAGTTTTGCTACATTGTGCTTTCACTCCTATTCAACTCCAATATTCTCTAATTCTCTTTATAATTTCCTTTTGATCTAAAGAACCCATTTAGAATTGTATTCTTTCATTTTCCAATAGTGCAGGATTTGTCCAGATACCTTTCTGCTATGGATTTCTAGTTTAATTTTTTATAGTTGAAGAATATATTTTTATGACTACAACCATTTTCAATTTGTAGAGATTTCTATATACAGTCTACTTTGGTAAATAGTCTATCTGTACTTAAAAAGAATATATTTTGCTGTTATTGAATAGAAAACTCTATAATATCTATTAGATCAAGTTGATTGCTTAGGTTTTCTAGATCCTTAACTGATTTTTGGTCTACTTTTTCTATCAATTACTGAGATAGGGATATTGAAATTCCAGTTATATATAATTCCAATTATATATATTATCTACTATGAAAGTAGACTTGTCTACTTTCAGTTTCATTAGTTTCTGTTTAAGTCTTTTTAAATTGTGTCATTAGGTGTGTAGATATTTAGAATTGTTATATTTTTTGATACATTGATCTCTTTATCATTATGTAATATTTCTCTTTATCTCAGGTAAAATTTCTTGCTCTAAAGTCTACTTTCTCTGATATGAATACAGCCACTGCAACTTACTTTTAATTAGCTAATACAAGGTTTTATTTTTTGCAACTTTTTTTTTCTTTTAGCTACTCTGTGTCTTCAAATTTAAATTACACTTATTTTAGGCAGAATATAATTGGGTCTTTTTTTTTTTAAAGGTTTTATTTATTTATTTGACAGAGAGAAATCAGCTAGAGAGGGAACAGAAGCAGAGGGAGTGAGAGAGAGAGAAGCAGGTATCTTGCTGAGAAGGGAGCCTGATGTGGGGCTCGATCACAGGACCCCAGGATCATGACCTGAGCCGAAGGCAGACGCTTAATGACTGAGCGACCCAGGTGCCCCGGGTCTTGTTTTTATATTCAGCCTAACAAAGTCTGCCATCTACCTGGGGTGGTTGAAGCATTTATATTTGATTAATTATTTATATAATTGAATTTAAATCCACCATCTTGCTATTTGTTTCCTTTTTCCCCAGCATTAGACTATCATTGCTTATTATTTGATGGGCAATTTACAGTAGGATAAAGGGTTCTCATTTCTCCTGTCCATCCTCAGTCTTAGGCAGGCCATAAGTTCCCAGGACCTTGGGCATGGGCTTTTTCAGTATTTCTGCTTGAAAAATTAATGAGGATTCTAGAACTCCCAAAGATCCTAACGTGTCATAAAATTGTTTCACCTTTGGCAGAGCACAAAAGGAAGAGATTGCTGCTATAAAAGAAAAAGGAGGAGAGTCAAGATGGTGGAAAGCCAGGTGACCACATGTCGGGGAGTTCCCTGAAGAGAGCTGAATTCCAGCAAAAAAAACACTACAGGACCACTGTGAACACCCATGAAATCAGCCTGAAATGTGATATTTCACACTTTTGGATCACCACGGGAGACAAGGACCATCGGCAAAAAGGTAGAAACAAGTAAGAGGGACCAGAGGCTTGCCCCCAGAGACAGGGGAGTGGGGGAGGAAGCCCACAGAGCTGAACCATTGAAAGCAAATACCCCAAAACGAAAGTGCTCTGTGAGAGAGGAATAACAGCAGATTACGGTCTGAATCGGGGCGAGACAGAAACGGGAACACAGCAGAGCCCGCGGCAAGGCAAAGAGACTATTTAAATTTTTTTTCCGCCGGTGGCGCCAACGCCGCTGCCGCCGCCGCTGCCACCGCCGCCACCACCCCCGCAGCTGCCCCGAGAGCGGCGGGCGTGGATTCTCTTTTTCCGTCGCTGCCTTTCTCTCCCATTTCTCTCCACCCCGTGGGCCGGGCGCGGACCCCCCAGGGAAGGCGATTTTACAGACTTGCGTGGGACCGGAGAGGCCCCAGGTCCCAGGGCACAGACAAGGTCGCGCGATCCAAAAGGAGTTGTGGCTTTGAGGTGCGGGAGTGAAGCGACAAGCGGGGGCGGGGGAAGAAATCAATCCAGCATCTGCGCCTGCCTGGCTGTGACAGGCTGCCAACTGGGAGGCTGGAAAGAGCCCCTCTCTGTATAGAGGCTCTCTCTGGGAAGGAGGTCTGGGCACAGACATCTTGCTCCGACCTGACTTCCTCAGCAGCTGAAAAAAGACGTAAAAGAACAACGCTCCGGTACCAGAGAATTGTAACCTGATAACCTGGTTACCATTGAGACCAGCCTCTAGCAAGGGGGCGGAGAGATGCAGCCCAAGTAGAGGAGACTGAAAACAGCTCCGCAGACCCCGCCCCCAGAAAGCAAGCCAGAAGCTCAGGAAGACAACACTCCAATGCAAAACCCCAAATGGGGAGGCTGGGTGAACATGGCGCCGGCCACCGGGCGCTTCCTAAATTCTGCTGCATGAAAGAATATGGGTGAATGGTCCTGGTGGCAGGAAGTATGGACAGATGGATCCACTGAAGCATTGGGAAAAGTGTCCCAGAGAAGGGAACAAAGAATACGAGATGGAGAGGCTGGGAGCCAGGAGAGCACCTCCAGACCAGGTTGTTCACCAGAAATAGAAGCCACTCTGCCAGGAGGAGCGCAAAGAGTTCCACAATTCCTTCGCTATACAGCTCTCTGCAACTGCACTTCACGCACAGAACAGTTCCTGCTGCTGTCGGCTGGCTTCCATTAGCAGTCTTAGTTCCAGAAAGAAAGAATATTTAACTTTGCATCAATAGGCAAAGAATAATTAAAATATAATTAAAAGCATGAATTTTGGGGTGGGCGCCCCCGAGCGTGTGCATTCCCCCGAGCATGTGGGCGTCCCCGAGGGTGTGGGTGCCCTTGTGCGTGTGAAGATGTGGTACATATATACAATGGAATACTACGCCTCCATCAGAAAGGACGAACATCCAACTTTTGTAGCAGCATGGACTGGACTGGTGGAGATTATGCTAAGTGAAATAAGCCAAGAAGAGAAGGTCAAGTATCACATGGTTTCACTTACTTGCGGTGCATGAGGGGTAAACTGGAGGACAGTGGGAGAAGGAAAGTAAATGGGAGCTAGGGTAATCTAGGGAGGGAAACGAAACAACAGAGACTTTGGACACAGAAACAAACTGAGGGACTTGGAGGGAGGGGGGTAGAGGGATGAGAGAGCCTGGTGGTGGGTACTGGGGACACCTAGAGCGTGGAGCACTGGGTGTGGGGAATGGGGAATGAATCTTGGAACACTGGAGAGAAAAAAAAAATTTAGTAACATAAAAAAAAAAAAAGAAAAAGGAAACAGTTAACATACAGTGTCATATTAGTTTCAGGTGTATAATATACTAATTTAACAGCTACATACAATACCCTGTGCTCATCACCAGAACACCCCTTAATCCTCATCACCTATTTAACCCATCCACCCACCCACCTCCCCTCTGGTAACCATCAGATTGAACTCTATAATTAATGTCTGTTTCTTACTTTCTCTCTATTTTATCCCCTTGCTTGTTTGCTTTGTTGCTTAAATTCCGCATAGGAATGAAATCATATGGTAACTATCTTAACTGACTTATTTCACTTAGCATTAAACGCTCTAGCTCCATCCACATCATTGCAAATGGCAAGATTTCATTCTTTTTATGGCTGAATAATATTCCATTGTGTATAAATACCACATCTGCTCTGTCCATTAATCTACCGATGGACACTTGGGCTCTTTCTATATCTTGGCTATTATAAATAACGCCTCTGTAAACATAGGGGGGCATGTATCCCTTTGAATTAGTGTTCTTATTTTTGGGGGGTAGATATCCAGTAGTGCAATTCCTGGATGATAAGGTAGTTTTAACTTTTTGAGAAACATCCATACTGTTTTCCACAATGTTGAACCAGTTTGTATTCCCACCGAAAGCACATGAGTATTCCTTTTTCTCCACATCCATGCCAACATATACTGTCTCTTGTGTTACTGATTTTAGCTGTTCTGACAGGTGTAAGGTGATTTCTCACTGTAGTTTTGATTTGCACTTCCCTGATGATGAGTGATAATGAGCATCTTTTCATGTGTCTGTTCACCATTTGGATATTCTTTTTGGAGAAATGTCTGTTCATGTTTTCTGCTTATTTCTAATTGGATTATTTGTTTTTTGGCTATTGAGTTTTATAAGTTCTTTATATATTTGGATACTACTTTTTTGAATATGTCATTTGCAAATATCTTCTCCCACTCTGTTAGTTGCCTTTTAGTTCTGTTGATTGTTTCCTTTTCCGTGCATAAGCTATTTATTTTGATGTAGTCCCTATGTTTTATTTTTGCTTTTGTTTCCCTTGCCTCAGGAGACATATCTAGGAAGAAGTTGCTATGGCTGATGTCAGAGAAGTTACCACCTGTGTTCTTTTCAGGATTTTTATGGTTTCAGGTCTCACATTTGGGTCTTTCATCCATTTAGAATGTATTTTAGTGTATGGTCTAAGAAAGTCATCCAGTTTCTTCTTTTGCATTTAGCTGTCCAGTTTTCAGTTGATGAGACTGTTTTTTTTTTTTTTTCCTTTGGATATTCTTTCCTGCTTTGTTGAAGGTTAATTGACCATATAACTGGGCTTATTTCTAGATTTTTCTGTTCTGTTTCATTGATCTATGTGTCTATCTTTGTGCCAGTACCAGACTGTTTTGATCATTACAGCTTTGTAATATAACATGAGGCCTGGAGTTGTGATGCCTCCAGCTTTGCTTTTCTTTTTCAAGGTTGGTTTGGCTATTTGGGGTCTTTTGTGGCTCCATACAAATTTTAGGATTATTTTCTCCAGTTCTGAGAAAAATGCTATTGGTATTTTGATAGCAATTGCATCAAATGTGCATGTTGCTTTGGGTACTACAGACATTTTAATAATATTTTTTCTTCCAACCCATAAGCATAGAATGTCTTTTCCTTCTTTGGGTCTTCTTGAATCTCTTACATCCATGTTACAGTTTTTAGAATACAGTCTTTCACCTCTTTGGATAGGGTTAATTGTAGATAACTTATTTTTGTACATGGGATTATTTTTCTTAATGTATCTTTCTGCTGCTTCATTATTAGCATATAGAAATCCAACAGATTTCTGTACATTGATTTTGTATTCTAAGACTGTACTGATGTTGTATCTTAAGACTTTATTGATTTCATTTTGAATACTAAGACTTCACTCAGTTCTTTAGTGAGTCTATATATAGTATCATGTCATCTGCAAATAATGAAAGTTTTACTTCCTCTTTACTGATTTGGAGTCATTTTATTTCTTTCTGTTGTCTGATTTCTGTGGCTGTGACTTCCAGTACTATGTTGAATAAAAGTGATGAGAGTGGACGTCCTGACAATAGGTGAAAAGCTTAGTTTTTCCCCATTAAAGATGGTGTTAGCTATGGGTCATTTTCATAGATAGCCTTTATTATGTTGAGGTATGTTCCCTCTAATCTTATTTTGTTGAGGGTTTTTATCATGAATGAATGTTGTACTTTGTCAAATGTTTTTTCTGCATCTATTGAGGTGATCGTGTAGTTTTTATACTTTCTCTTCTTGATGTGATGTATCACATTGATTGACTTGCAAATGTTGAACCACCCTTGCAGCCTTGGAATAAATCTCACTTGATCATGGTGAATGATTCTTTTTTAAAATGTATTGTTGAATTCAATCTGCTAGTATTTTATTGAGAATTTTTGTTGCTATGTTCATCAAGAAAATTTGCCAGTAGTTATGTTTTAGTGGTGTCATTATCTGGTTTTGGTATCAGGGTAATGGTGGTCTCATAGAATGAATTTAGAAGTTTTCCTTCTCTTCTTATTTTTAAATAGTTTGAGAAGACTAGGTATTAACTCTTTATTTTAAGAGTTTGATAGAATTCACCTGTGAAGCTGTATAGTCCTGAACTTTCATTCTTTGGCACTTTTTTCATTATTGATTCAACTTCTTTGCTGATTATTGTTCTGTTCAAATTTCAGTTTTGGTAGTTTTTATGTTTCTCAGGATTTATCCAATTCTTCTAGGTTGTCCAATGTGTTGGCTTATAGTTTTTCATAATACTGTCTTATAAGTATTTGTATTTCTGTGGTGTTAGTTGTTATTTATCCTTTCTTATGTGTAATTTCCTTCATCTGAGTCCTTTTCTTTTTTTCGTTGTTAAGCCTGGTTAGGGGTTTATCAATTTTCCTGATTTTTTTCAAGGAAACACCTCCTGGTTTCATTGATCTGTTCTATTGTTTCTTTTTTTAGTTTCTATATCATTTATTTCTTCTCTAATCTTTATTATTTCTTTCCTTGTGCTGGTTTGGGGTTTTGTTTGTTCTTTTCCTAGCTCCTTTAGGTGTAAGTTTAGGTTGTTTGAGATTTTTCTTGCTTCTTGAGGTAGGCCTGTATTGCTATAAACTTCCCTCTTTGATCCACTTTTGCTGCATCCCACATGTTTTGGACTATACTGTTTTCATTTTTATTTGGTTCATGTACTTTTTAATTTCTTCTTTGATTTCCTGGTTGATCAATTCATTATTTAGTAGCATGTTATTTAACCTCCATGTATTTGTGGCCTTTCCAGATTTTTTTCTTGTGGTTGATTTCTAGTTTCACAGCATTGCAGTCAGAAAATATGCACAGTATAATTTCAATCTTCTTAAATTTGTTGAGGCTTGTTTTGTGGGTAATATGTGATCTATTTTGGAAAATGTTCTGTGTGCACTTGAAGAGAATGTGTATTCTGCTGTTTTAAGATGGAATGTTGTAAGTGTATCTGTTAAATCCATCTATTTCAGTATGTCACTCAAAGCCACTCTTTCCTTATTCATATTCTTTTTAGATGACATGGCCATTGATGCAAGTGAGGTGTTAAAGTCCCTTACTATTATTGTATTATTATTATTGATTGGTCCCTTCATGTTTGCCATTAACTGTTTTATGTATTTGAGTGTTCCTATCTCAGGTGCATAAATATTTACAACTGTTATATCTTCCTGTTGGACTGTCCCTTTATTATTACATAGTGCCCTTCTTTGTCTCTTGTTGCAGTCTTAGTGGTAAAGCCCATTTGTCCAATATAAGTATTGCTACTCTGGCTTTTTTAAAAATCCATTTGCATGATGTTTCTCCATCCTCTAACTTTCAGTCTGCAGGTGTCTTTAGTTCTAAAATGGATCTTTTGTAGGCAGCATATATATGGGTCTTAGTTTTTTATCCATTCTGTCACCCTATATCTTTTGATTGGAGTAGTTAGTCCATTTACATTCAAAGTAATTATTGATAGATATGTATTTGTTGCCATTTTATTATTTGTTCTGTGATTGTTTCTGAAGATTTTCTCTGATCTTTTCTTGTCTCTTTTCAATGTTTTGTTGATTTTCTTTAGTGATATATTCACATTTCTTTCTCTTTATTCTTTGAATATTTTTTAGTGGTTTTTGATATATGGTTACCATTATATTTGTACATAACCATTTTATGACCTCTGCACTTAGCAATTCTTATTTGTTGATATTGTCAACTTCAGTTAGTATAGAGAAGTTAAATTTCTTGTCAAGTGAACTTTGAGTGTTTTGTTTTGTTTTGTTTTGTTTCTCGCTTGTTTGCTTGCTTGATTTCTTTTTACCAGCCATTGAAAATACTTGTATAGATTTCAGTCTTGAAGGACCCCAAGTATGAAGAAATTTTATGAAATATTCCAGTCCTTAAAAAAAGATTCCCCTATTTTTTTAAAAGATTTTATTTAGTTATTTGACAGAGAGAAATTCAGCTAGAGAGGAAACACAGCAGAGGGAGTGAGAGAGGGAGAAGCAGGCCTCCTGCTGAGTAGGGAGCCTTATGTGGGACTTGATCCTAGGACCCTGGGATCATGACCTGAGCCAAAGCCAGATGCTTAATGACTGAGCCACCCAGGCGCCCCAGAGATTCCCCTATTTTTTAAACCTCTCTTGGTGGCTTATTTTTCTCTGTGTAACTCTAATGTTCCTCAATTGCCCATTCATTCTTAATAGGGTTAACTGTGTGTAAAGTGCACAGTATGTGCCAGACACCATGGTAGAAGCTTCTATGTATAATATCTTCTCACCTCACAGCCTCTCTTTCCATTTCTTGATGCCTTGATCTTCTACTCTATCCTGATTCTCAATTCTAGTGTCTCTAGGCCTGATCTTTGTCCACAGGTTGAGCAGCACATTTGCAAAAGATTTCTGGTTGGTTTTTTTTTCCATATTGTCCTCACTTACCCCTCAAACTTGATATGTCTGATGTAGGAAGCATACTTTCATACTTTTTTACATACATTTATGCCATTCCAGAAAATATGTGCTAAAAAATTACCATAGAAAATATTACAGCTGGGTGCCTGGATGGCTCAGAAGATTAAGCTTCTGCCTTCGGCTCAGGTCATGATCTCAGGGTACTGGGATCAAGTCCCACATTGGGCTCTCTGCTCAGCAAGGAGCCTGCTTCCCCCTCATTCTCTGCCTGCCTATCTGCCTATTTGTGCTCTCTCTCTCTCTCTGTCAAATAAATAAAATCATAAAAAAAAAAAGAAAAGAAAATGTTGCGGCTAATTGCAATCATTAATAATTTCAGTCATGAATAATTTCATCATTCTAAATATTGAAATAACTCTACATATCTCAAACCCTTATAAAATTGTATTTTTAATGATTTGATATTTCTCATCGATGTTATTGATTATGCTAAAAGGAAATTAAAGGCAGCTGAAAATCATCACAAAATATATTAAGTACCCACTTTAATTTGAGCATATGAAAATGTAATTCCCAAAAAGGATGAATTTTACAAAATTTGGAAAAGAGGTTAATAAAAATCATTCTCTGAGTTAACTTTTACAATGTTCCCCAAAATTTCATCAGAAAGACTACAATTTTTCCTTAATTTCATCAAAAAGAACAAATATACAAATAAACTTTAGGTATTTTTTATTGTTGTCTACAATGGTGTAATGCTAAGTAACTGAAGGGTAATGATCATTATAGAATCTAAAACAAGAGAGTCAGAGAACTGATTTCTCAGTATTTATCCACTTTATCTAAGCAGAAGGCATTCTGATTGATCAATTCAAGCATTTGGACCAGTCTTACTATGTCTTTATAATAAGAAGTTATTCTAATTCAATAACTACTTTCCACAGGCTCACAAGTCACTTTTGCTTTTAGTGTACCAAGTAGTTTTTCTTACTGGGAAGAAATGCACTCAAAAACCACTCCCAGATAAATGAAAAATTGAATTCCTGTGTCTTGAAGTTAAGACCGAGGCCTTTAATCAGAGGTAACTCAGCTATTTATGACATAGCCCCTCCCTGTGGCTAAACAAGTAGAATCTAGCTTCTCATTCTCCCTACCACATCCTACAATTCGTTTCATTTGTGTAAAGTTTCGCTTGGTATGACCTAACAAAGTGTTCCAGTTTTTATTATTGACCTAGAATTTTGTTCTTCATTCAAATAGTAAATCCATTTGCTTTTGCCTGAAATACTTGATTGAATGTTTATAAAATTTGTTTTAAGAAAAGTTATCAATGTCTTATCTAAATACTTAAAAAAATTGTAAAAGGAGAGAAAATTCCATAACTTTATTATTTTAAAACAACTATTTTCTATTTTCATTTTTTGCTTTTTTTTTCTGGTCAGATTGCTTTATAGAAGAATGATAACAGTTGACAACTCAGCAATATATGTATACAGTGACAAGTTTTTGTTTGTTTTGCTTTGCTTTGTTTTTATTTTTATAAAGGGCCAAACAGAAAATATTTTAGGCTTTACAGCCCACATAGTCTTTGATGCAACAATTTAACTCACTTTTGTGTACAAAAGCAACCACAGACTTTGTGGAAATGAATGAGTAGGACTCTGCTCCAAAAAAACCAAAAATTTAAATTTCATGCATCACAAAATATTATTCCCCTTTTGTTTTTTGTTCAGCATTTGGCAAGGAAAAATAAAGTCTTGTTTTGTAGGCCATACAAAAGTAGGCAGCAGGTTGGATATCCATGGATCAATGTTGGCCCACCCTGGTTAAGACCATATCTCCAATTTTGACGTATATGCTGAGCTCCACAGTCTTACTTTCAGCTTTTTCTGTCCATTTTGATATGAATATCTTAAGAGCACTTCAAACCAAAATCATTTAATACCTAACTTAGAACATATACCTCATTCAAATTACCTGCTTCTTTGAAATCTCTCACTTCTTTCTGTTCATGGAATACCGTATCTCCAGCATCCTGACCTGAAATTTAAAAGTCAGCCTTGTCGAGTCCTGTCCTGTCTCAAATATGTCTTCAGTTTGCAATTCCCATACCCAGCATCTGAGTTCAGCTCTTCATTACTTAGCCTACATTGTGGCTATGGTACTATAATTCGTTTCCATGATTCAAGTTTCCTGTACTCCAATGTATCTCATATACTGCTGTCAGACTAAGCTTCCTAAAGCACCTCTAATTATGTCACTTGCACTACAATATTTTAAAACTGTATATAATCTTTTTTAAAAAATATTTTATTTATTTGACAGAGAGAAACACAGCTAGAGAGGGAACGCAAGCAGCAGGAGTGAGAGAGGGAGAGGCAGGCTTCCCACTCAGCAGGCAGCCCAATGCGGGGCTCAATCCTGGGACTCTGGGACCATGACCTGAGCAGAGGCAGAGGCTTAACCACTGAGCCACCCAGGTGCCCCAAAACTGTATACAATCTTATTGCTTGCCAAATTATATACAAACTCTTCAAGAGCATTCAAAGCCATCCAAAACATTATTCCAAATATATTTCTAAATTTCTTCCATCCTAAACCTTCATTCATTCATTCAACAAATATGAATGAGTATCTATTAGATACCAAGGCAGTGTGCTGGATACACAGTAGGATAAAATGACAAGCACAAACAAACCACATGACCCCTGCCTTCATGGAGATTACAGTCTCTCTATGGAAAAAGACACTAGTCAAATAATCAGATGAAAGCTACAAGAATAAAACTGGCATGCAAGAAGAACATGAAAAACATATGTCCAAATATTGAAAGAAAGGAACTTTGAACTTAGGATTTTACATGAAACTAAACTATCTAAGTGTGTAGCTGAAATAAAGATACATTCATGCAGATAAGGCATCAGAACATTCAACACATAAAAACACATAAATTGGAAACAAATATTGGTAGTAAGGTTACTTAAAACTTTGATATGGCCTGATTGTGGTGATTCTTTGTATCTGTGCACATATGTTGAAGCTATAGAAAATCATATGTTAATTATACATCAATAAAGCTGGCAAACATTCGATAACAAAATTTTAAAGAATGGGCATATAAACTCTAAAGTAAAAGGATAGAAAAGGGGGCCCCTGAGTGGCTCACTCAGTTAGGTATCTGCCTTCAGCTCAGGTCATAATCCCAGGGTCCTGGGATCGAGTCCCAAATCAGTGTCCCTGCTGGGCGGGAGTCTGCTTCTTCCTCTGCCCCTCCCCTTGCTCGTGCTTGCACTCTCTCTTTTTCTCCCTCTCATTCTCTCTCCCTCCCTCCCTCTCTCTCTCTCTCAAATAAATAAAAATAAAATCTTAAAAAAAGAAAAGAAACACCCATGTAGCCAATATCTCAGTTTTTTTTTTTAAATTACATACATAAGTATAAAACTATGACTGTGACTAGTGCTATGAAGAAAGGTACATGGAGTCTAGAATCTTGTTTAGGGACTGAGGGATGCTTTCACTGAAAAAGTGATGCCTAATCAACTTACTGAAAGCCAACACTTACATAGTTATGCTATTTGCCAGATAGTATTTATGTGTTTCACATGTGTTATTAACTCATTTAACCTGTACGACATTGCTTTAGGTGGTTCTTTTATTCCATTTTTATAGCTGAGGAAATTAAGGCACATAATAGTTAAACATCTTGCCCTGAGGTCACACAGCAGATAATAAAACTGAGCTTATGAAACAAAGTAGCCTGGTTCTAGGGTCCACCCTCTTAACTATAGAATTAGTAAATGAATAGAGAGGAGAAAATTACAGGCAGATAAAACAAAACATGAAAAAATCCTGTGGATGTGGCAAGTATGAGGGACTTGGAATGGGCCAGTGTGATTAGGGCTGAGAGGGGCGAGAAACATAAAGATGCCGCTGGAGAGGACGTAGAGGCCCATCCTGCAGAACCTTCTAAGCCAGATTGCAGAATGCTGTCTTTATTTGCAGGGTGATGGAATGCTGTTGAAGAATTTTAAGTAACAATAGAAACTTTGAATATATTGAAGAAATTTTGAAATATTATTCTTGTTTTAGTATGGAAAAGAGATTGGATAGAGAGAGCAGAGGTGAATAACTGTAGCTGTACACATAAGATATGTTCATAATTGAACTAAAGTAGTGGCAGTGAAGATGGGGGGACATGGATGAATTCAAGAAATATTCAAGAGAAAAAAATTAACAGGATTTGGTCAAGTAATTGAATATAGGACCAACATGGGAATGAAGGAGAAGGGAGGACTTATGAATGGCTCCTAAGTGTCTATGCACTAAATGAATGGTGGAACCATTAATTGAGAAAGTGGTCACTGGAAGAGTAGCAGGCACAGTGTGTAAGAATTAGCATAAGCAACTGAAACCAATTTTAGCTATGTGTATTAGTTTGGCTTTCCCTGAAAGCAGGACTTGAGATAAGGACTTGGGTACTATTTATTTGGGACTTGATTTGAGTATCATTTATCTGGGAGTTCCAGAAAGCAGGATTGATGGAAGGGAAAGAGTTAGATAGAAAAGGTGAAAAGCCAATTTAAAGGCATGTCATCAGGTCTCTACCATGGGATAATATTCACCACCAAGACATCCTAAGAAGTATATAGAACACTTCCCCACATTATTTGCCTGAAGGTCAAAAAGAAGCATTTATCCATCTGCTATTTCCCTCATTGTCTGAGGGTTACCCCTAGGAGCATCAATGGTGCACTTCTGAGCTGTGCTATATGACAGTAAATGGACTCCTGCAGCATCAGAGAAGGCCCTTGGGCAGAAGTTGTAAGACAACTGGCTCCCGCTTGAGGGATGCTGTCAGAGCTAGGAGAGTATGACCTTCCACAGGGCACATGACCTTGTCCATGTCAGCTGCAAATGAAATCAGAAATGGATCAAGCGGATGTAATACAGCGCACGGGAGCAGCATCTATATTAGCTTAAGAAAAACAACCAAAGTACAATTGCCAAACTGTGGAAAGAGCCAAGGTGCCCATCAACAGATGAATGGATAAAGAAGATGTGGTACATATATACAATGGAATACTATGCCTCCATCAGAAAGGATGAATATCCAACTTTTGTAGCAACATGGACTGGACTGGAAGAGATTATGCTGAGTGAAATAAGCCAAGAAGAGAAAGTCAAGTATCACATGG
>PITA01019030.1:0-38733 GCA_004023965.1 Spilogale gracilis | reverse complement strand
ATGAGTGTGCGTTCTGCCAGATCCATGCACTGGGCATGGACCCAGTGCCCATCTCCATGAGAGCAGTAGATCATGGCAGGTTTGTTGAGCTCAGTTGAATAAAATGGTACCCAAGTGTTGATATCCACATCACAAGTAGGGCAGCATGTAATCCAGTAGCCTGTCTCAGATTCATCTTCCTCATCGTCTTCATTATAGGTGTCAAATTCATCATCACCATCAAAACTACATGCTTCTGCACTGAAACAAAATTCTTCTGAGTCTTCAAAGGGAGTGGAGTCCCCTGGGTCTTCTGTTGATGTCTGACTATTTGTGAGTGTTTTCTGATCTTCATTCACATCATCTTCAGCACATTTCAATATATAGAAATAGAAAGCTTCTGAAGTAGCCTGTTTATTGTCTCCCGGTATGCCAAGGAACACAGTTCCATTTCCCATGTTGCTCCCAAACCAGATCTTGCTGTGCTTAATATCTGGGGTCCAGTCTGGGGTCTCCATCTCACGAATGTCTATCTTATTGTCCTTGAAAGAGACAATGTTGCATACCATTCTCTTTTGATTTTCAAGCTGATAGCCACCAACAATAACAAATTCATCATTGTTTGTTTGAGTCAGGATTGCACTGGAGACAGAGAGTCCTCCTGACAAGACTGTGCAATTCACAGCTGGGCTACCCAGTGGGAGATCAACCTTTATTCTGTATAGGTTGGCAGGGCGGATGTTATTGGCAAGAGAATGTCCTCCTAAAATATAAATGGTATCATTTCTGGCAATGGAGACATGAAAAGATAGCCCATCCTGAAGTTCTGGAAGTATGTATGATGTGGAGCACCCAAATTCAAAATCCACCAAGAAAACATGGGGCAGACAGTCAGCTACACTATTCCACTTTTCTGTGGTTCTTTGGGCAGAAGGAATGTATGACCGTCCTCCAAAGAGAACACCCATACTTTTCCCTCGACTATACACCACGTCGATGGAATGACCATATCTGGCTTCAGGAACATCTCCCACCAAGTCTTTCTCCGTGCAGCGAAAAGTAACTTTTTTGTTGTTCTTGCCAACAACAGACATGACATAAATCTTATCTGAAAGCTCATTATTTGGTGTTTTCCCTCCATGGATGACGTACTGAGGCTTTTCAGATTCTAAAGTGCTTCTGAATATGCAAGTGGCTGGGTATCGCAGAGGAGGAAGGTAGCAGGAATCCTTAGAGAAAACTGCAGGTTTCAGTTTGAGATGGTTATGCTTTACATCAAAATGGAAAACTCCAGTGGGGCAGGACCTCTTTGGCCAGCCTTTTTGGCCAAAGAAGAAAACTTGCCCATCAAAATTCATTAGCGAGAAGCCTGGTTGAATTAAGGCCATGTTATGACTGACTGTTATCATCTGTAGTGACATATTTTCTGATCCTGTGTAGATTCTTTTATCTGAAAGAATTTTAAAAAAAAATGATATATATCTCTTTACATAAATCACCATGTTTGGATCAGCTCACATGTTAAGCTTGTTTTAAAAAAAAAATGTTCTTTCACAAACGTGTAGCGGAACTAAATTAGCAAAACCCAGGCAGCTAGAAGCGAAGAGCCACAGAACCTTCCTTCCCAACAGGATCCAAGCAATTGGGACATGTTTTAGAAATGGACTATACGCCCTTAGATTTCTGGGAATTGTAGTCCTTTTTCCCGACAGAGTCACTGCTTGTTGGCAGAAAGAACTATATTTCCCAGGAATCCGTTCTCTTAGGGCTATGTGGCTATGATAGTTTTTGTTGCTACAGAAGAGACTCCTAAGATGCCTTTCTGAAAAGACGCTCAAAGTGCGAAGTGACTAAATGGGAGCCAACGCGGAAAACTAGGGAATGGGAGGTGAGAGTGGCTGACGCAGAGCCAACAGCTGGGTTACCGGAAGGCCGCAGCACCAGGAGGGGCGTCAGGCAGCCTGCTGCTGGGGGTTGCCGGTGCCTCTCCGGGGACTCTTAAGCTGATGACCTAGTAGGAAGCACAACTGCTTGTGGCCGTAGTGGGGTTGCCTGGAAACCGCAACCTAAAGGGACGCCGCGGCCGAGGCGTCGTTGCAGATTCCTCCCTCCTGGGCGCTTTGGGGGACGGGACTCAGTTGCACCTCTGAGCGTCCCTAGGTTGCTGGGATGGGGGGGTGGGGGGAGAGCGAGGGACGAGGGGGACACGGAGGTCACAAAAGCTGTGACTGTTTCACTGTTTTACGGGAGCCAGGGATTAGCCTCTGAATACCTGAAATGCAGGGTAGAAATTACCTAATAATGACTTAGTAATGGAAACACTAAAAATTAGATTTTAGCAAGCGTCACGTGAAAGGGCCCTTGTTTTCCTCGATTGATCTTGCTCCCGTTTTTAGGGTTCTTTTAGCGAAACAGAGGAGATTCCTAAACACCTCTCTCCCCCATTCTCTCTCTTCCCTGTTCTCTCTCTTCCCTCTCCCTCTCTAGGAAGAAATAGTGGCTGTTATTTCAGATTTTCTTTCCTGCCCAAGACATTTGAAATAATTCTTAAGTTACTCTGTAGTAAGCTGGCGCTAAGCAAAGAGGTGCCTCCTGGTATGCCAAGGAACACAGTTCCTTTTTCAGGATTAAGGAAAAAAAAGGAAAAATCCTTTTTCAGGATTAATACTAGTATTATAGTATTTTTACAAAGGTATTTACTAGATGAAGTAAGCCTGATAAATTTTTATTTTATTATCATTACTTACGTTAGAGAGATGCCAGGAGCCTTAACAACCTAATCCCTGTTTGTAGAATGAAGGTCTAGGCACCGAAGATTAAAGGAAACAACAGTACAGATTCCTGACTTAAGAGTAAATTGTTAATATGCTTCAGAAACAGTTTGAAATAGTGTCTCTGAATATGGCTTTCAGTACTTCAGAGTCTGGACCAGCTAACGAGCTGTATTCAAATTCCTGTCTCTGTCACTACTAATGCTATGAAATTGTAATTTAACATCTCACTGTCTCAATTTCTTCATCTGTAAAATGAGGTAATTGCCTATGTCCTTGGTTGATGTTAGTTATGATTAGTAAATTAATACATGTAAAGCACTTAGAACAGGGTTTTGCACACTGTAAATGACAGTTTTTATAATCATGCTTTAACTTATCAAAAATAAGGTTTTTAGTTCACAAAATTACCTGCAGTCATGGCAGATGGTATAACGTTGGAGATGGTTAGGAGGGATTTAGGATCTAGAATCTGGTCAGTGGGTATAGCTTGATTAACTTTTTAGATTAATGAGAATTGGAGAAGCATATCAGTGGAGGTGCTGGTGGTGAGTTCAATTAAATAACAGGAAATAATTCATTTATTCTTCTGTTACCCTTTCTCTAACCCCTCATTAAATATGCAGACTTTGAAGTCTGACTGAGTCCATATCTGGGCTCTGAAACTTAGTTGCTGTGTAACTATCTTGAACAAGTTATTTTTTTCTCCGTTTTTTCTTTTCTGTAGAATAGGAATCATAGTTGTACCCATTCATTGGGTTGTTTTGAACGATAAATGGAATGACACATGTAAGTCACAAAGCACAAAGCCTAACATATAATGAACATTTAATAAATGTTAGTGGACACTATATTTTTATTCTCCCCACAAAGATTTCTTGGACCATTTAGAATCTATGGTCTAATGAGATATTGGGAGGGATTGCTTTTATCCTTAAAGCACTTCTGTAGATCAGATGTAATTAATTGCTAAATGTTCTCTTCTACTTAGTTTTAGTTTACTAGGGAGATTCCTCAAGGTGATATTTTAATAATCACCTTGTGGATTATTAAACCAAGTGAGGACATGATAAATTAGAAGCATTATTACTAAAGTAATGAAGCAAGCCTATCTTTTCTTCAGACCATGGTGGTTTGTAGGTTCATCAACTTGCCCTACTTATGAAATAACATGGGTCTTTTCTTTATTTGGGGCCTATCCAAGTATACATTAGAGAAGGCTTCTGGGAACTAAGAAAATGTTCTCCATAGGAGTTAAAAGGAAATATTGCTAACCCTCAATTCAGTAAATGAAAACCACAAGTGATTACACTCAGCATGATATGTGATGATTGTCAGAGAGTTGGCCATTTTTGGGTGGAAGGAGCACTGAAGCCAAAGCCTGTTTATTTTAAACACCTCTGAAGACTCTTATTGGGATGTAGAGCAAACCATACAAGGGTAATGGATTCCAGATCCCCAGGAATGAGCATACACCAACAACACTTGCTTTTAAACAGCAAGCTTTTTTTTTTTTTTTTTTCTTTTAAAGTTTTCATTGTAGACTGTTGGCTTCATTTTAAGGTTGTCATAGGGAATTTGGCTTCTCATAAGTGGAGACATGATTACTGTAGATGAACAGACACATTTTCATAGGCAAGGCCTGAATAATACTACCCATTTTTTTTTGTAGCTTTGTTTGGATCCCTAAAAACTTCTGACCTGTCCTTTTGATTCCTTGCTCTTGGTACACATTATGATTTCAGGGTCCTAAAAACAGTGGTGAGGTTTATTATTGTTAGGATGAATTGTCTCCTTTGGTAACACACTTCAAGTATTTGTGCATTTAATTTTTAGAATACTCACTTTAAACCATCAGCAGATGACTTATGTATTTAAAGGATAAACAAGAACATTGAAACATTGAGTTTTCATATTATTTTGCCATATTTATTTAGTTTTCATAATTTGCTTTATTAAATATGTTTTCACTGGAGTAGACTATTATATATTTACCATGGTCTTAGTATGACTATATTAATCACATCTTGGTTGTTAAGAGTTTTTGAAAGGTTATACTAGAGCTAAAATAATCTACTTTCTTTAAATAGGCTAGATAAAAAAGGCAGATTTTGAAAAAGAAGACACTGTTCTTCAACTGAAGGAAGTTTCAAAGTCAACACATTAAAGATTCTTTTTAAAAGGCAGAAATAGAGGACCAATGAATTTATACAGTTTTCCCAACCCCATGCTAACATTCCTCAGCAGGGAGGTTTTCATTTATTCACTGTGAAGCTAGGGCATAGTTGAGAATCAAAAGAGGACTAATGGTGTGAGGTCTGGGTCTGTAGTTTCCTGTGTCTGAACTAACTCTTTTTTCCTTCCAAAGAAAGGTACTGTACTCGGAGGCATTAAATCTTACTGATCAGTGTTGCCCATGTTTTCCTGATCGCTCCAAAATAGCAGGTAACCTCATGTAACTACAGTCAGTTTGCGCATGAATTAACACTATCTTGCACAGCTAATCAGGTTCTAGGCATACATTATTTGATTTTTTTTTTTTTTTTTTTGGCTCCACTGAAACCAGGATTAGGTCTTTTTTCTGACACTTATGCCAGAGAAGCATTTATGTACTAAGATTAACACATGGGCTCTGATGCCATAGGAGTTAAATCCTTGCAGCAGCCTGACACCAGAAAGCCCTATAGTTTCCAAATTTTATAGCGTCCCCTCCCCATCTAGTCCCCTTCTGTGACTAACATGCTGCTACAGGGGAGCATCATCTTTCCCTGAAAGTTGACAAACATGGGTGCCCATCTTTTAGCTTTGGTAGAAATGAAGGTATTGGACCTACCTGAATGCCAGAGGGGTTGCTCACCCCTCTCTGAATCTTTGCCGCTAGACCAGGTATTAAATGTCAGCAGTTGGGGAAGATTCACTGACTGCCCACTCTGACCGTGGCAAGCAGAAGGCTCACAGTAGAGAGAGTGTGTATATGCGCCTACAGATGTTCCCATGAACACTGATCTACCGGGAGTAACTGACTGTGACCTTTTTTTTTCTTGTCTTTAGATGGTTGAGGGAGATACCCACCAGGGTATAAGCTCAAGATTTAACTATTTCCTTACTGATCAACAACAGAAACATAAGCCACTATTTGTAAAGACCTACCCCTCAAAAAAAAAAAACAACAAAAAACGAAAAACAACTGCCTGAAACCTGATTTATATTTTTATTAAAAACATTTTAGAAAAACATAGGAAAAAAATGAATAAAATTGCTGTGACTTAAATAATACTATTAAGAATACAGTGGTAAATTATTTTTCCTAAGCAGAGACCACTAATACCAATGCCAGTCATTTTGATCTTGAATTGCTCTTCAATAGTCTCATTTTCTTTAATGCAAAACTCAGAAGTTATTCCAGTTATTGGAGGTCTCCTCCCAACTTTATATCAGGAGCTGCGGTATAACACTGTACAGCAGAATGATTAAGAAAATGGGCTTTGGAGTCAAAGTGACCTGGTTTTCTTTGCCAGCTCTCCCATTTGCCAGTGGAGTCATCTTAATCTCTGAGCCTCTGTTTCTCTGTCTCTGAAATGGGGATCATAGAAGTAGTCCCCTCAAAAGATTGTTGCAAAAAGATTAAGTCATAATGTCTTTAAAGTGCTCAGCCCCCAGTAGCAATGAATGAGAGTTCCTGTGGCTGTATATCCTTGTTAGCATTTGGTGTTGCCAGTTTTCTGGATTCTGCTCATTCTAACAGCGGTGTAGTGGTATCTTGTTAATTTGTATTTCCCTGATGACATATGATGTGGAGCATCTCTTCATGTCATTTGTATATCTGGTCAGGTGTCTGTTAAAGATTTAGCTCATTTTTTTTTTTAAAGATTTTATTTATTTGACAGAGAGAAACACAGCCAGAGGGAACCCAAGCAGGGGGAGTGAGAGAGGGAGAAGCAGGCTTCCCGCCGAGCAGGGAGCCCGATGTGGGGCTTGATCCCGGTTCTCCGGGATCATGACCTGAGCCGAAGGCAGTCGCTTAACCAACTGAGCCACCCAGGTGCCCCTTTAGCTCATTTTTTAACCAGGTTGTTTGTTTTCTTATTGTTGAATTCTAAGAGTTCTTTGCATATTTTGGATAACAGTACTTTATCAGATGAGTGTCTGGCAAATATTTTCTCCCAGTCTGGCTTTTTTTTTTTAATCCTCTTGTCAGTGTCTTTGGCAGAGCAGAAGTTTTTAGTTTTAGTAAGGCCATCTTATCAATGATTTCTTTTATGGATCATACCTTTGGTGTTGCATCTGAAAAGTTGCTGCCATTCCCATGAACTATGAACTTTATGGTTTTGCATTTTTTTGTTTAGGTCTGTCATCCATTTGAGCTAATCCCTGGGAAGGGTGTAGTCTGTGGCTGGATTCATTTCTTACCTGTGGAGATCCAGTTGTTGCAGAATCTTTGTTGAAAAGACCGTCGATGTTGCACTGTATTGCCTTTGTGCCTTTGTGAAAGAGCAGTTGATTGTATTTATGGGGGTCTATTTCAGTGCTCTGTGTTCTATTCTGTTGATCTCTTTGTTTATTCTTTCACTAATACCACACTATGGCTGATTTGATTTTAAAACCATTCATTAAAACCAGTTCCTTGAGGAAAAATCTATACCACTCATTAGCCCATCACCTAATCATAAAATTTTTTATTGATTTTTGCTCTATTATAATGTTTATCCAAATATATATACATTTGCCTGGTTATAATGAAAAGACATTTAAAGTTTTTTATCTTTTTAATATAACACTTATTAAACTATAAAATGTATATGTATATTTTATTTTCACCTTTATAATTTTTAATAACTTCCTAAAGTTCTATTAAGTAAATGGAATTGTTGGTCATTTAATCAGTTCCATGTGGCTTAGATGAAAGAATGAGCAATCAGAGGTAGACAGGTCTGAATTTCAGTCTCAGTTCTGCCACTTACTAGCTCAGTGATCCTTTTGAGCTTCAGTTTCCTTATTTTTAAAGCAGAGATGATACCTGCCTTATCATAAGGAATAATGGATATTAAGTGTATATATCTGGTATAGAAAACTGTACTCGGTAGATCCTGTCTGATGATGATGATGATGATACTATAAATATATTTGTACAAGTGACTATTTTAGTTCTTTGCAAAATTTTAGGATATAGTTTCATGGTTGACTTTTAAAGAACTTGTGTGTAGCTCCGTTGTGTGTCTGATTTTCATCATTTGAAGTGTTGGTTCATCTTTTAAAAAAGCTTCATCATCTCTTCTAGTTACTTCCTTGATGATTTTTTTCTTTGTCTGCAAAAGAGTATTGGATTATTTCCCTAACCTGTTTATCATGTTATATAATGATTATAGTACTTGAAATTCCAGCATCAGTGACAGCTCTCATAAAATAGACATATTGGATATCTCCACAGTAAATGCAAAATAAGAAATGGAACATTGAAAGCATGGGTATGTTTATGCAAGTATTTTCGCCTTTGTATTTTACTACTAACATTAAAAAACAGGTGGTTTCTTGCTGAATGGGTTGTTTCCTGAAGTAGCTGGAATTAGCAACATTTAAAAATGGGTTTTAAAGCCCTCAGCCTTTGCCACACCATTAGGAGGGCATTGAACTTGTGGTTAGCTCAGTCAAGATCCTAGTCTACTTAAGTGTTCAGCATAGAAACCCAGTGTGAAATAGTCAACAGTATTTACTGATCATCCAGTATGTACAGAGGCATTGAAGAATTATAAAAATTATCACAGACACAGGGCTTGCTTTAAGGAACATACATGGTAATAGGACAAAGCAACTTTACATCCTTCTTAAACTCACCCTTAAAATTCTTAAAGGTTCACCACGAAATCATAATTATAGGTTTCTTATCCCATTCTTAAACCTTGAGGCAGAATAAATTTAAACTTCTGCTGAAATATGTTGATTTCTCCTACCATACATCCAAAAATGGATAATTAAAGAATGCAAGTCAGTGCAATTACAGAATAAAATATTTATTATTTAGCAGCAGGGAGATGAAAGTAACGGGCTGTACTGACATAGTAATTGAACAATGAGAAAGCATGGTCGGAGAAAAACAGAATACCCACGGTGGAGGACAGCTTCCAGTGCAGTCCCTCTAGTTTTGCATTCAGACCTCTTAAGGCCAGAGAAGTCAAACCACGGGACAGGGTACCACAGCTGCAGGGGTGTGTGTACGTGGTGAGTTGAGCGGAGGCAGGGGAGAAGCACTCTTGTGTGAACCCATAACTGTTTTTGTGCAGAGTGCCTCTCAACCATTTCCATCCACGTTTTATAAATGGGGAACAAATTACTTGGTTGCTTAATGAATTAGTAAGTGTTAGTGACAACTTTTCATAGCATTCCAATAGGAATAGACAACTTTTACTTTTGAAATAAGTGGCTGGTTTTTAGGGAAATGATATAAATAGCATAGGAAAAGGAGGTATTTGACTTGTTGAGTGAATCCCATAATGGGAGCTGCAACTGAAACTGGCCAAGAGGAGAAAAGAGGAAGAAAGAGGAACTATATAGAAGGAAGCAATCTACAGTTAGTATGATGGATTGTCAAGAGAAGAACATGACAAGTGACTTGTCACTTTTTTTTTTTTTTTAAAGATTTTTATTTATTTGACAGAGAGAAACACAGCCAGAGAGGGAACACAAGCAGGGGGAGTGAGAGAGGGAGAAGCAGGCTTCCTGCCAAGCAGGGAGCCCGATGTGGGGCTCGATCCCGGGTCTCCAGAATCATGACCTGAGCCGAAGGCAGTGGCTTAACCAACTGAGCCACCCAGGCGTCCCATGACTTGTCACTTTTTATTTAGGGCAATTAATTAAGTATGGCCATCTGACTGGAATGACTGGTATTTTCGTATATTTCATTGTTCTGTGATTTAAGGTGGACTCTTTGCCATAAAATAAAATGGAGAAAAATTTCAGAGGCGATTTACAATGTTGTATGAGAAAAAAAAATTCACTTAAAAATTTTTATGTTTTGAGAAGGAGGGATTTTGTGTTTTTTAGTTACTATCGTTGGATATAGAAGTCATGTTGGTGTATGTGTGTTATGATGTATACATTGAGGCAAAATTGCAAATAAATTGCTGAGATTAATTGGAATCTAGGAAAGCACTGTACTACACCCTTTAAAGCTTTATTATTCCATAGTCATAGGAATTTAGAATAAAAAATAGTTGGGAAATGCATCTTTAAAGTCCTATTTCTTTTAAGAGAATGTAAAAAAAAAAGGTTTTATTAGCAAGATCTGGCATTTTGAAACACTTAGAAATGAATTTCTGCAAGCAGAGTTGCTTTAGTTGGGCTTGTCTACACCTGTTCCTAAGTAGCTGTGTGGGTTTTCCTTTAAAGCAAGCTTTCTGGTATTGCAAAAGTGCTGTGCAGTGTGCAGGTGGCTGAGAGGCTCAGGAAGCTGGAGAGAAGGGGATAACTTTAATTAAGAGCGGATGTCTTTGTGTTACAGTTGTTTTGCAGTAGAGAAAACATAAGCATTAATGGGACATTAATGCCCCACAGTAATGGGGCATCCCATATGAAGGTGGGATTATAATTGAGCTAAAAAAATCTCTTATGATTGAAATATTATTGCATGATTATAGAGCTCTAAACTTGACCCACAAACTCTGCTGCCTCTATTGGATTCACAGCTTTATTAGTATCCTTGGAAAAAAAAAATGTTCAATGAAAGACTTAACTGTTATCATTCATAAGTCACTGATGTAGTTGATTACCTTTCTCAGGATTGAAGATCAGTTTTGAATGTGGTTGAAATATGTGTACTGAACATTTTTCTTGATAAATGTGTTAGTCCAGAGTTAATGTGCTTGTAGGAGGTTTATTAGGTGGTGAAGACGGTATTTACTTGTGATCATCCATAACTTGAACTTTTTCAACAAATGGAATAAACAAAAGTGGTAGTGAAAAAGAAGTTTGATTTCCAAAATAGTGGATTTTCTGAAATTTATCTTATAAATTTGCTTTTTATAAAACAATAGGGATTGAATAGGGAGAGGAAGTTTGAATGCTTAACTGTTTGCATTTTTCTTTGTTTAATGGAATTAATAACTGTGTAATTGAAAACCGTCTAATACTCAGTTGACCTGCCTCAGTGAGTCAGTGCAGACATTTCTGGATTGACTTAAATAGCTCGAAGGAGGAGTATCTTTTGGGGAAATAAAATTGATTTTATACAATCTCCTGATAAATAGCAAGGCTTAATGAATGATAGCCTCAAGAAACCTCATTACAGTAGCTTGGATGGATGAGCCAGAAAGGGAAGCAAATTTTTCAAGAGGAAAGTTTCTGCTTAAGCATGTAATTTTATAGATTAGTGTTATTCCCATTCCCCCTAGAGCTTTCTGCAGGGGGAAAACAATCAACATGCATGAGTTCCAACATTCTTGGTAAACTTTTAGTGATGATTTGCTTTTCTTAAATCTTTTTTGCCTTAATTGGCTTAGCCTTCTTCTCCTGCTCCTCTTCCCCCTTGTAAACTTTTAACTTGAAAATAATTACAGATCACGGGATAGACTCATGTCAAGTAGCAAAAAAAAAAAAAAAAAAAAAAAAAAAAAAAAAAAAAAAAAAAAGTATAGGGAGATTTTATGCACTCTTGTTCCAGCCTTTTGCAGTTAACATCTTATATATTTGTAGTACAATATAAAAATCATGAAACTGATATTGGTGCAAACCACTGAACATATTCAGATTTCACCAGTTATATATATGCTAATGTGTATGTGTGTGTGTGTAGTTTGTTCATATCACAGGTGTAGCCTTGTATAACCACCACCACAGTCAAGATCCTCAGCTGTACCACCACTCCAAGACCCATGGTACCCTATTTATATCCTCATCCATCCCCCCATCCCTAATCTCAGCAGCATTAGTCTTTCTCCATCTTTATAATTATGTTGTTTCATGAATGTTACATAAATGAGATTATACAGTATGCATGTAGCCTTTCAAGATTGGCTTTTTTCACTAAGCACAATTTCTTTGAGGTTCATCCAAGTTGTTGCATAAATTAATAGTTTGCTCTTTTTTATTGGTGAGTAGTATTTCATGGTATGGATGTACCATGGTTTGCTTGACTATTTGCCCATGAAAGGACTTTTGGGTAACTTTCTGTTTTTGGCTGTTACAAATAAAGCTGCCTTGGACATTCATATACAAGTTCTTGCATAGGAAAATAAGACTTTATTTCTCTGGGATAAATACCCAGGAGTGAAATTATTAGCTTGTATGGTAAGCTCGTTTTTAGTTTTGGAAGGAACTGTGAAATTGTTGTCCGGAGTGGTGGAATCCTCACAATTTTTCTGATGATTTTTTTTCACCCATTTTGAGGAGTGTTTAGGGATAGCTCATTATGGTTTTAATTTATATTTCTTTAATGGCTAATGATATTGAATATCTTTTCATGAGATTATTTGTCATTTATTTATCCTCTTTGGTAAAATGTGTGTGGATGCCTTTGTTTTTTGTTTTTTTTTTTAATTTGGATTTTTCACTAATACCAGGTTTTGAGAGTTTTTTTTAAATGTTTTGTGTGCTAGTCTTGTATTGTATTTGTAATTTATAAGCATTTTATCCAGTCTGTGGTTTTTCTTTTCCTCTCCTTAACAAGATCTTAATAAGATCTTTTTTTTTTTTTACAGATTTATTTATTTATTTATTTATTTATTTATTTGACACAGAGAGACATCACAAGTAGGTAGAGAGGCAGGCAGAGAGAGAGGAGGAAGCAGGCTTCCCGCTGAGCAGGGAGCCCAATGGATGTGAGGCTGGATGCAGGGCTCAGTGCAGGGCTTGTTGCAGGGCTCCATCCCAGGACTCTGAGATCATGACCTAAGCCTTTAGGCAGAGGCTTTAACCCACTGAGCCTCCCAGACACCCATCTTAATAAGATCCTAAAGAGATCTTCTTAACAAGATCTTCCACAGAACAAAGTTTTGAATTTTGACGTGGTATAATTTATCACTTTTTTCTTATAGAGCATGCTTTTAGTGTCAAGTCTAAGAACTCTGCCTAGTCCTATGTCCTAAAGATTGTCTATATTTTTTTCGTGTTTCTTTTATAAAATCCACTGTTTTGCCTTGAAATGTTTTTACTTTTCTTACTCCTGTTACAGTTTTTGTTTAAAAATACTTTCTCTCCATTCCATACTGCTCTGGTTTAAAAATAATCACCACAGGGGTCATCAGAGTAATTCCTGTTCCAAAAATGGAGTCCTATCTAGAATGCATGGATCATAATCCTCTTTAGGAAAGGAACTAGATCCGTTTCTGTTAAGGCAGCTTTTGTGGTATCTGTGCTCATGGTAAGCATGCACTTAGTCCACAATTTTTATTAGATACAGTTTTTAGAATGGGTGTCTCCTTTTTCTCTTTCCCTCATGGTGAGGCTTTGTCAAGGAAAAATATATACCTAAGACATGCCTACTACTAAGACCTCTGCATGGATGACAATACTATTTCTCTCTTTGTAAGCTCTGTAGTCAGTAGTAATCCCCCAGCTTTTCCCAGCTCCAAGTATTTCCTTTAAAATTTACTGCAGAAGGGTACCTAGAGGAAGTGTTTTTTGTTGTTTTTCTCAGAGAGGGAGGAGGGACAGAAAGGGGAGAGAGGAAGAGGAGAGGGGCCAAGGGAGAAGGAAAGGGAGAATCTTAAGTAGGGTTCAGTCTTAAAACGCTCATATTTCATAATCGTGTCAGATCATGACCTGAGCCAAAATCAAGAGTTGGATACTTAACTGAGTCATCCAGGTGCCCTGGGGAAGTCTTTATATAGAGGTCTAGGGGCACCTGGGTGGCTCAGTCAATTAAACGTCTGCCTTCGGCTCAGGTCATGATCCCAGGGTCCTGGGATCGAATCCCACATCGGGCTCTCTGCTCACTGGGGAGCCTGCTTTTCCTCCTCCCTCTGCCTATTATTCTTCCTGCTTGTGCTCTATGTCTGTCAAATAAAAAATAAAAAATAAAATAAAATCTATATTGAGGTCTAGATGCTTATGCCATTAACATTTTCGTGATACTGTGCCTTTAAGCGTTAGGAAAGAGTCATTGGGAGAAGTTTATAAATTGAAGTGCTTATTCTTTGATGCTAAAATTGTATGTGTTTTATCTCATCCTGATAAAACACAGTAGAGGAGTTACTGTGCCCCCCCCCCATACCCACACACACCCACACTTTGCCTTGCTTTGCCTCAAGGTGTTTTGTGTGTTATGGGCTACAGAGTGCAGTTAGTGGCTTGGGTATACCCATCTGGGGGAGATTGCTGCCTTTTCCTTAATTTCCTGCTGACTTTATGTATGCCTTGAAATTTGTAATCAAAAGCACATTATTACTACTTTTATTTGAGAACCACGTTACTGTTTCTCATCAATAGTCATTACTTGACAGAAGCCCTACCTAAAATTTCTTTCCCAGATTTATTCACTTATTCTCTATGGACTAGATGACCTTCAGGTTTCTCTCAACCCTGAGAATCTGTGGCAATTTTAGTCATTGGATTTCTTTCTCTCTTTTTAATATGATCTAAAAGACATGAAAAATATTAAAGGATGCAAAATCAGTGTAGTTCAGGCAAGGAAGAGGAAATCAGTTCATACTGGGTCTCTTCTATCATATAAATAAATCTGTACACCTGCTGTGTAATTTGGTCTTTTTGAGATTTGCCATTTTCCAAAATATAAAAGGAGATCCATCCTGTGAAGTACCAAGGTTGGTGGTTTCATTTCCGTAGGCAAGGTGAATTCTTTTGATAATATTCCATCTTACCATTCAGCACAGCAGGAGATTCTTATTGAACAGAGCTATGAAAATCTGAGAAAGTGCATTTTAACAGCCTCTGCACAACTCTTTAAAAATGTGTTATTTACTATTTTAGAACAGCAGCAATAAACCTCACAGTTGAAAAAAGACAACCCTATTTTTACCAACACACAACTCTCTGTGCTGTTAAAAAGCAGGTAACATACTTTGAGAGGAGACTAGTTCATGGTGACTTACTTCCCAAGATTTAACCACTCTTGCCTCTGAAAGTTGCATTTTGTTTAGGTAGTTTGCATTAAGCAGAGATCTGAAGAGAAGCATCAAAGATGTGTATTTCTCGGGGCACCTGGGTGGCTTAGTAATTAAGTGTCTGCCTTCAGCTCAGGTCATGATCCTGGAGTCCTTGGGATCGAGCCCCGCATGGGACTCCTTGCTCGGCAGGAAGCCTGCTTCTCCCTCTCTCACTCCCCCTGCTTGTGTTCCCTTTCTAGCTATGTTTCTCTCTGTCAAATAAATAAATAAAATCTTAAAAAAAAAAAAAGATGTGTATTTCTCAATGGTGAGAATTCTACATGCTATATTTCATAATCATGTCATTTCAGAGAGCACAGAATACTGATTTGGGTGATTGTTAGTTTCTTTATTTGGTGGTAGAAAACAGGACTTCAGGAAGGTTATGAGATTTTTTTTTTTTTCTCCATCCCTCAGTGACTGGAGAGGAAGAGAACCAAGCCTGTGGTCTTCCTGTGAAATTTAGTAGTCCAAGCAGAGCAAAACATCCTCTCTGTGTTTCTTTCTAATGGCTGTGATTTTGATAGTGTTGTGTGTGATTTATTGTTCAGTATTTCTATACATTTACTTATCATCACAATGTGTTCTGGGTCTTTCATGCAGAGCTCTAAGCCTTAAAACATAAAAACCAAACCAAAACAAAAAGACCTGTTATGGGCAAGTTTCTCTGTCTCACTTTTTTTCTTTTAGAAAAAATATTTCATGATAAAAACACAAACGTACATGAATGGCAACTGAAAAAGCACTGCTTCCTTCTAGAAAACCACTAGGATTTGCATAAACCACTTGAATGTCTGGTAAATGATTATCTGCTCTGTCAGTCCCTGGGGACTTTTAACATTAGGTTATTTGTATTTTTATAGATAAGGAAAACTCTGAATTTGTAGGTGGGTATTTGTTAAACTCTTCAAATAATGACAGTTTATGAAACTGGATTTTCCAAAAGTCTTTAAAAAGTCAATAAAAACATTTCCTCTCCTGTATTGTGGTAACCACATGAATAAAATTAAAGGCCTTGAAGGAGTTTGAATGTGTGCTGTGCATAGCTTGTTAATTATTTCCCTTTGGTAAAACTGAGACGGGTTAAGGATAAAACCTCGAAATATACTACTTTGAGAATTGAAAAGGAAGTTTGAAAGAATTTCTACTACCACTTTTAAAGCATCCACAGGGAGACCTTACCACAGTGTCACACCCTGGCTGATTCAGGTATTTGCCCGCTGAGGTAGATTACCCAAGACGGTTGGAGGAAGAGATTGATGTCATTCAGAGTTGGAATTTTGCTGAGGTCCAATTCTGGAAAAGCAGATTGACATTACCATTCCTGCAATTGAGTACATATCCTACTGACAGTGAAGTAATAGCCACTTTCAAATTTATTTATTATTTTTTAATCTAGCAACTGCAGCGTAACTTATTAAACTTTGACGTGCTGAAGCCTGGCAGAGTTACAGGTAAATTTGCATAAACCCCAACTGATGCTTTTTCCTATATTTAATTTTCAGGTATAAATAGTTTGAAATAGTTTCTTTCATTTTGAGTTCATCTATAGCCACATTGAAAACTTTCATTTTATTTCCGTTTTACTTTTTGTGATTTTCGGTCTTCTACAGCACTGTGTTTTTATTTAGGGGTGTAAACCATGAGGGTTTATCGTGTTTATCTTTAGGTGATGTCAGTGCATTTGGAGTCAGAGTGGTCACCGTCAAAGCTGGTCAGGGACAGAATACCCGATCTGTTATCATCTGTTACCATCACGACCATGGTGGCTGACAATTCTGAGGGGCCCTGTGTGCCCCTTTGGTCCTCACAGCAATGCTGTGAGGTGTGTGTGGATTCACAGTTCTTATTAAAACTCCTTAGCATCAGGTGTGTTTCAGAACTCAGAATTTTTGGAAGGTAATTTTAGAAACGTAATCAGGGATAATAACACATAGGACACAAAATCCACAATGGGGTCTGGGAAAGCACTTCAAAAATAAGCCCGTTAATATTTCTGCAGGTAAATGTATGAATAGTCACCCTCAGTAGAATAAATAAAAGCCATAAGTACTTAGATGTTAATTCAAATCAGATCTTTCCCCCAGATGAGGTTGGGCGTCATCTTCAGAAGACATTTTTGTGTCTTTCTGAACTTTTGGTAAATACCAGAGTTAGTAACAAGTGACAAAACTTTCCTCCTATTTTGGAGAAATACAATAAGCTTTGTGCTTTCTGCTCCTTCTGTATACTATTGGAGAACCTCCTCTCTTTTATTATCCCCCACAAATTATACTGACTACTTAGACAGTAACTGCTCTTCTGCTTTCTGTAGATAGTAAATTTCTCAAAGCTATATAAGAACGATATTTCATACATCCATTCAATACGGATGAAATATCACAAGGGAAAACAAAGTTCCCACTACAGGGCTGGAGGCATTGGGTCTTAGCCGACGGGCATTGAGCAGTCCGTTGACTGAACTGACAATGTGAAGAGGCTACCAGCAATGTGAATACACTTCCGCTACATGGCAGGAGTGCAGGTTTTAGAATGTGAGAGTTAGTCCAGTTTCACTGGATCCAGACCCTATCTGGGGTCTGGGCTTCATTTTCGGATGGTATATTTTATTTTATTTATTTATTTTTAAAAGATTTTATTTATTTATTTGACAGAAACACAGTGAGAGAGGGAACACAAACAGAGGGAGTGAGAGAGGGAGAAGCAGGCTTCCCTGCGGAGCAGGGAGCCTGATGTGGGGCTCGATCCCGGGTCTCCGGGATCATGACCTGGGCTGAAGACAGTCGCTTAACCAACTGAGCCACCCGGGTGCCCCGGATGGTATATTTTAAACGGAGGTGCAGGCAGTGTGAAATCTTTTCCAGGTAGATCGAACAGGAGGGGAAACACTTGAAGCTATGTCATATGAAGCACTGGTGAAATAATTGGGCGAGTTTAGTTGAAAGTTTTCCAGCTTCTAAGGATATCTGACAACCGTACCTGCTTAAATGAGTAATTTTAGCTTCGTATCGATTGGCTGACAGCAGTATGCCCCATCCTACGCTGTTAAACATTTGGGATACAAAGATGAAAAGACAGGGGCCCTGTCTTTCATGGGCTTTGTGTCTAATTGGACACAGATATGTACACAGCTATTTCTAATACAATATGATAAGTCACAGTATAGAAGCAGCACAGAGAAATTATGATTAGCTCTCTGTGGTGATGGGAGATGGAAGGCTTAAAGCCTTCAGAGAGAAACTGCATTCTGAGCTGGGTTTTGAAAAAAGTGTAAGTGAATGAAATAAAATTGAGGAGGGACAGCATAGGCTTGTTCAAATATTTGGAAAACTGTCCTGTATAAGAAGGATTGAAAATTTTCAGTATGATCTCAGGCGCTCAGGGACAGTTGGGGAAATGTACAGGGAGAGAGATTTAAAAAAGGTCTTTACAGAGCTGTCCAAAGGTTTTCTTTGGAATGTTCAGAATTCCTGGTCACTGGATGTGTTAAGGCACAGAGGAATCAATTGTTTGGCAGCAATAGACAATAGGACACGGTGGAGGCAGAGTGGCATGCAAAGGATAGAATGAAAAACACAGTGAAATGCTTAAGGGCATGGGTCCTAAGCATCTGGCTCTAGAACCCGTTACTTCTGTCTACTGGCTCTGTGACCTGACCTGGGATTGTACAAAGTTAGCATTAGCCTGCTCAGAACAGCCCTTGATACATAGTAAGTACTAAATAAGTAGCTTATAAATATGAGCTGTTATTATTATCATTGGATGCTTGGTGGATATACCCTTTGAAATCCACCTCACTCTTTGAAAGACTTAATTTCTGCAAATTTCTACAGCATTTTCAAAGAGGCTGGTACTGCACAACTCTTTCTAGCATATATTTTTCTTTGTCTCCTAGATAAAGTGGACTTGTGAAGAGGAATGCTTGCCCAAATACCAGAATTGGAGATCATGGATGAAGATCGATTAATTGAAGAAGTCTTGGATAAGTTTGTTAATTGCCATGAACAAACATACGAAGAATTTCTGAGCACTTTTACTCATCTTTCAAAAGGTAAAATGGGGAAGTAAACTTTCTACAGCAGTAGAGATAAATTTCATTATAATTTAATGTCTTTGCCGCCTGTTCAAAAAGACTGTGCAATAAACATCCATTCATTTCTTTCTTTTAATCAGGTGTTTGAGACCGATGCATTTTTGTACAACTAAGAGTTGTATTATGGAGTCAGAGCCATTACATTTGAGAATCAAAAAAACCTGAGAAATCATTTTGTATAATTCCTTTATTTTTGAAAAAATGTAACTGCAGAGAGTGGAGGTTTTTTAAAACATATTTAGAACTTTAAAGAAATATAGGGTAGTATAGGCCATGGAGTTACACTGTATCCATTTGAATCCTGGCATTGCCACTTTCTGGGTACATGACCTTGAGGGAGGGGTTTCGGTTAAGGGGGTAATAATAGTACCTTAAAGGCTGAAGGTTAATTGAGGTAATCCCAGTCTAACTCTGAGCGAAGTGACCAACCCTTAAATCCTTAATGAATGTTTGGTATTGTGCTGTTGTCATTGTTATGAGGATGGTGCTGGAGTTTCTGTAGGATGGAAACCAGTGGATGGATGGGAGGTGATAAAGCCTAAAGGCCACGCCCACGTTGTGTGTTTTGTTACGTCTTGTGTTTTTTCAATTGAGCCAACATTTTTTTTTTTAAAAGATTTTTATTTATTTATTTGACATAGAGAAACACAGTTAGAAAGGGAACACAAGCAGGGGGAGTGAGAGAGGGAGAGGCAGGCTTCGTGCTGAACAGGAAGCCCAATGGGTCTTCAAGATCATGACCTGAGCTGAAGGCAGATGCTTAAGGACTAAGTCACCCAGGCGCTCCGACCCATCATTTAAAAGTTGGGAAATTTTATATAAAAATATTGACCTTTCTTTTTTTTTCTGATTAAAAGAAAAGACCTGTTACCTCTTATTTCCCTGATGAAAGTAGCAGCTAGAGCTTGGGAGCCTTTGCGCTGTGAGCCCCCTATTTGTCATACCCTCTGGCACTCACGGGTTCTAAAAATGTGTGTCTATGCCTTGCCTGCTTCATTCACCCAAGTGGCTCCTGTAGGCATTTGAGCTTGTCATCTTTGTTCTGGGTTCTGCTTCGGATGGCCTGCTACCGGCTTGTTCACAATCTGGTCCTTTGTGGGTCATTGATCCAAATTTGTGAGGCAGTTGGCTCTCCACCTTGGACTTTGGACTCACCGGAGGGTATTTTAGAGCATGGTGATTGTGGGGCCCCCTCTGAGTCTGAACTCGGGCCCAGAAGTCCATATTTTGTAAAAATTCCTTCGGTGATTCTAATGTGTATCTCATTGGGAACAGGGACTTTTGTAATCTCCTGGGGTGGTGACATTTGCCCAGAGACTTGACTTCATGATTTTAAATCCTGATTCATGTGCCCTTAAATGTGTAAGAAAGGTATTTACACTGAAGAAAAGGAAAAGTAATTCTACCTTGTTTCTTTTGCAAGATAGTTGGAGTATCGGTATTTGTTTTGTTTACAGTTTTAAACTGGGGACTATGTTTTTGTTTATACTTAATGGAAGAATTAGGTAATATCGAGTTTACTTTGGGGCTGTGAATGATCTGTTTGGACAGGATATGTGGATCAAATTAATCTTGATTAATGGCCCAATCATCTTTTGGTCTGTGAACTTGGGTTTGGGAAGATGTGTGCCTTCTCTGAGCCTAATGATTTTGTTTCATGCTCTCTGTATCTAGCAGAGCAGTATGAATGGTTGGGGTCGGGTGTTGGAACAAGTCTAACACTAGAAGCATTAATACAATCTGAATGCCAAGGGCATTTTGATAATCCAGATTATTTTGGAAATTGCTTGTAAAGCTGACTTTATTTTCATACTCTGAAAAAGTAAGAACTTCTTGCAAGCACTGGGATATTTTAAAGAGGTTATAATGTGTGTGTGTGTGTGTGTGTGTGTGTGTGTGTTTTAGGGTAAGGGGTATATTCTCTGTGTTTAGATTTCTGTAAGGTCATTGCATGCTGAGAAAGAAACTGTTGCAGATGTGGTGACTTCATTGTGAGTTCAGTTTTGGGCCCCAAATTTAGCTGAAGTAAATGATGATGCAAGTCACATTTTAAACTCCAAGCACACTCTTTTTTTTTTTTCCTCCTTTCAAAATATCCCCAGGCACCAGTTCACATTATAAACTAATGACCTGAAAAAAATTCCCCTTGAAGCACAAAGAATTGTGAGTGCAAAAATGTGTCTTAAATCGGAAAGTGTCCTTGTCCCCCCTGAAACATTTAAGTACGTTCTGAAAAACCAAACAGCCCTTAGGGACAGCCAAGGCATCGAGTGACAGCCCACAGAATTGATTGAAGGGATTGTGGTTAGTTCTGTTTTAAGGAAGACATGGAAACTTTTCTTCAAGCTTTCCGCCTTCTTTCCAGCCCTTCATCTGTCCTGGTATGCTCGGTGTAGAATCTTCTCTCTGTGAAAGTTGTTGTCACCATGTACATTTCTTGAATAAGTTTGGTTTCTCAAGTCTATTACAATTTCCCCTGATTGACTGTTCTATTTGTATTTATAATAGTTACATGCCAGAATGCTTATAGGATTCATTTTCTTTCCAAGAGTGTTAAACTGCCAATAATCCTATTAAAAATATTTCCCTGGAAAAAATTAAACTATAGGCTGATTGAAAGAACTTCACATCACTGCTTCAGACTGTTGAAAAAATCTTTGGAAACTGTAAATATTGTAGCAAAATTATTGTTCCAGTACATTGATGTTGATCATGTTTTGCAGTTTTTTTTAAATTAAATTAAATTTTTTTATTTAAAAAAATTATGTTTTAAAGCAACTCTGGTTTTTTAAAATCATGGTACATACTTGATAATAAATACAGTGTTCTATCAAAATGTTTAAAGGGACACATTAATTATTTGTTTTAAACAGGCAGTTATTGAATACTCAGTAGTGTCATCAGCTCAAGAGAGTAAGACCAAGTCTTGAGATTTGTATTAGAAAATCAGTGTGCAGATTTTGGTTTTATTATTGGTGAAGATGTTATTATAATGTTGCTATTATTGTGGGTAAAGACAAGAGGCTAAATTTCAATCTTTGGCATCTCAGTTTCTTTGTGAATGTGATTATAGGTTTAAAAATTTTTTTTAAAGATTTATTTGCTTGTCAGGAAGAGAGGGAGAGGATGCCTTCGTGGCTCAGTCATTTGGCCGACTGCCTTTGGCTCAGGTCATAATCCCGGACTTCCGGATCGAGTCCTGCGTTGCACTCCCTGCTTAGCAAGGAGCCTGCTTCTCCTTCTAACCCTACACCCTCTCATGCTCTCTCTCTCTTTCTCAAATAAATAAAATAAAATCTTAAAAAAAAAAAAAGAGAGGGAGAGAGAGAGCATAAGCCAGGAGGAGGCATAGAGGGAGAGGGAGAAGCAGGCTCCCCACGGAGCAAGGAGCCCAATTTGCAACTCCATACTAAGACCCTGAGATCATGACCTGAGCCAAAGGCAGATGCTTAAACTGACTGAGCCACCCAGGCATCCCTAACTTACAGATCTTTCTAAACTAGCTATCTAAAGGAAAAATGTGCTTTTCCCTCTTTGTCTGACAGATTTCTATCATTTGCTTGTTATAAAAACACAGATGTGAAAATGCATTGCGTTTATTCATTCATTAATTCTGTGTCTCCTAATGGTCTATGTATTGTTTTAGGTGGTGAGGATCCGAAAATAAGATAGAGGTTATGTTTTCAAGCTCATAGTCCAGGAAAGAAGATAAATAAGTAGACAAAAAATTACACCATTGTATGATACTACCATAATGGAGGAAAGCATGAGTTCTGTGAGAGGTCCTAGGAGGGCCGTAGAGCCCCTGCTGGGTGGGGAGGACAGTATAATGTGCCGATTGGGGAGGATGCCCGCAGTGAGTCTGCGGGAACCACTGAAACAAAAAGTTGCCTTGGGTCCTGAGACATAAATAAAAGAGAATTGAGGAAGTTTTGACAGAAAAGAGCCAAACTGAAAGATGTTAAAATGCCTCCATTGTTGATTGTCCTTTAGATCAAGTTTCCATTTGCTTTAGTACTAATATATATATTCTTTAAGTAATACATGGTGGAGGTGGCGACGTAGCTTTATTTTAGTAAAAGGGTGAGGGTTATTTCTGATTTCCTTCCACACCAAGATGACCACGCCATCTGATTTGGGAGCCAGCTGCTCTCATTTTTTAGAGTATTAGTTACTACTCAATTGCAGTCACACAGAAATTATATATTTCAGAAGCTAGTGACTTAGAAATGAACATTCAATCTTTTCAAGTTCATTTGTCACATACAGTAGAAACCTGGGGGGGGGGGGGGTTACAGTGTTACAATTCTCAATCTCTCTCTCTTTCTCTCATACACACCACACACACACACACACACACACACACACACACACACACACACAGTTACTGTTCTGATTTTGTTCTTCGGGCTCCATGATTAATTTTCATTAAAGTTACCCACTTTACCAACTGTTTAACTTAAAATAGTTTGGAAATGGAAATGAATGTACTGTGATTTTATGATTAACCGTTTACTAATTCTTTGTTTTTTGCTCATTCCTTTTAATCTTAAAAGGATCCAGTTCCTAAGTGATTTCACTGGTTTCTGTATTACCACATAACAGCTTTCTATGCTGTATTTATCTGCTTTAACCTGTTTTTCTATGTCTAGATCAAAGATTTTGTTTCTGATTTTGATGTGTGATTTCGTTTCTAGTTTTCTTTATGCTCTTCTCATTTCACTTGCAATTCTTTGTGCTTTTAGTGGTTTATTATTCTTTCAATGTCTTTGAAAAAAACCCCATCAACTGAACCTCCCTCTTCCTTCATACTTGTTAATGTAAGAATTAAATTCCCCCTGAGGTAGAACATTCTGGACAAATGGACAATGCCTGTGCCTTTATAAACTGATGGTGGTCTGGCCTTTGCTTGTTCCAAACTCTTAGGGTTTCAAAACCTCTAAATAGGTTTCAATTTTTCTTAGATTTTAGTAATCTTATGTAATCATAAGAGAGTGTAATCCATATTTTTTTACTTTATTCATATTTAGTTGTTTAAGGAGCTATCCCAATGCTCTATCACCATTGCAAATTTCAGGAATCTACAGTTACCATATGATGTGATCACAAGGTCCACAATGTCTAATACAGAGCCACTGGCCCATGTGGCAGGCTGCCGAGTACTTGAAATGTCGCTAGTGCTGCCCACTGAGTTTTAAATTTCTCTTAATTTTAGCTTAAGCTTAAATAAAAATATTGCTACTCAGTTCAGTTATTGGAAAACTTTTAGATGTGTTTGGGACAACTTAGATATGCAAATCAATTTTTTTCAAATGTAAATTTTATTAAATAAAGTAGAGATAGCCCCCTCCCAACTCCCCATTTGTGGTTTCACTTTGCATGGTTTTAGTTACCTGTGGTCAACCAGGATTTGGAAGCAGACGGTCCTCCTTCTGAATTATCATCAGAAGGTCATAATAGCCCAATGCTATGTCACAGTTCCTGCCCCGTTCACATCACTCCATCTCTCCCAGTAGGCATCTCACATCATCACAAGCAGGAAAAGGGTGAATATGGTATAACAATATATTTTAGAGAGACCACATTCATATAACTTTTATTATAGTATGTTGTAATTATTCTACTTTATTGTTATTATTATTGTTAATCTCTTACTGTACCTAATTTATGAATCCAACTTCATCGTAGGCATGTATGTTTTGGAAACACCCAGTGTAGATAGGTTTGGTACAGTCTTGCTGTTTCAGGCACCCAGTGAAGGTCTTGGAGCACACTCCTCATGGAAGAGGGGATGACGACTACAAATACAGACCAGATATTTCTGATGAAAAATTCACATCTGAGTTGAGCTACCTATAAATATAAAATATGCACAGGGGTTTGAAGACTTAGTATGAGAACAGAATATAAAATATCTCTATAACATTTTTATTTTGCCAACATTTGAAATGACAACCTTTTGGAAACTCGGCTTAAATAAAATATGTTATTAATATTAACTTCACTTACTAAAACTTTTGAAAATGTGGTTGCTTGAAAATTCAAAGCTACTCCCGTGGCTTATGTTCTCTTCCTACTGGGCAGCAGTGCTATCCACCAGTGGTTCTTAAAGTTGGCTGAATATCAGAAAGACATTTATAATATCAAACTTGTATAAGACTAAAGATTTCTAGACACTACTCTGGGCTTATTAAATGCGAGGCTCTGTAGTAAGGGGTCTAGGAATTTTTATATTCATAAGGCTCTTAACTAGTAATTTGGCTCTACCACTGGTTTTGAGACAACAGTTCAGATAATGCAGTCCCCCCCCCCCCCCCACAGAGAGAGAAGCAGGCATTGCAAGTGGTTTTGAAAGGCAGAGGCAAAGGAGGGGAGAAACAGTTGGAGGCAGGAAGCCCAGCAGTGACCCTGAACAGAAACATAACTGTAGGGATATGAACCAGCGGAGTGGGACACGGAAAGCAGGGAAGGCCAGTGAGACCCTGACGTCACTTGGCAACCCATGAGTGACAAAGGATGAGGGAGAAAAAAGAGTCAAAGATGAGTCGCAGGTGTCTTGCCCAGGAGAGGCTGAGGGACCTGTTCAAAGGTACACAGTTCTCGTTTTCAGGAGGCTTTTGGTTCCTTTTTTATTGGGCGTCTCTTCTGTTAAGAGCTTAGAATCCTGGGCTGGGATTTGTTTTACGCTTCCAGATGGATAAGTTTTGAGTTGTCAGTTCAACCAGAGGAATATTACTCCTCGTTCTTGACAACTTCTAGAAAGGTAATTAAAAATGAACGTGGTGGCAGCACATAAAACAACACAGTTCTGAAGTTGACATATCATGTTGGTCCCCAAAGCTATTTTGAATCAAAACTTTAGGAAAACACAGCTTTAAACTTCCATAGGGGTACAGAGAGTCTTTTCCCAGTCTGAAGGATGCATGGAAGATATGCTGTAGAAAAACACCACAGAGAAACAAACAGCGAAAGCAGCTGGCCCTCTTACCAATCTCAGAGCAGGAAAGCAATTTCAGTGGAGCATAAAAACAGCTTTCCCTCAATAGAAGAAAACACAACAAAAAATAATCCTTGCTGTGTAGCCTTTTGCGGTTGTTTTCAGTCGAGTATTAGACAGAGACCAGTGGGCTTAACATTGTTTTGATACCCTTGCAACTGGCAGATTGCTTGCCAGAGGAAGCTGGAGCGAACGGCCGGCTTTCTGCTTCCAGGTGGCATGCACGCCCCAGTTTCTTTGTGGTTGTTATCAGGTACTTTAATTCCCTACTGAATATCGAGTGGTGTTTTTAGTTCACAGGCCATTTGCAGTGTCTTTTTTTTTCTCCTTTTCTTTCCTTTTTTTTTTTTTTCCCGTTAGTCATGCTGAGGGCAAAAAAAAAAGGCAGCTTGGTAGGCACGTTTGCAAATAGGAGTTTAATAGTGAAGTGCACAATGGAAAACAGCCCAGCAGACAGCAGCAACCTTCCTTCGACTTAAAACATAGGCCACTGGGATGTTAGCCTCAAGAGAAAATTGTAGGAGGCATCCTAGGAGGACTTGCTAATGAAGCGATCAGGCAATTAAAAAACCTCACTAATTAGTCTGGCATTCCAAGGGATAGAATAAGGAAGCCCTGTCAAAGCTTTTCATTGATCCTTTTTTTTTTTGGTATTGCTGAAAAGAGTAAAAAAAGAAAAAAGCACATGGTTTTATATTGATTTATATTGGTTTTGGTGACTTCTTTAACAAAACACAGTTCCAGATTATCACCTAGAAGTCTGATGGAGGAAAAAGTGTTGAACCAAGTGAAATCATTTCTAGCAGAGCCTGGTGGAAGAAACAGCCCCAGCAGCATTACCCTGTTCTTTCTCTCTGGGGGAACGTCTGTAAACTGTAATTAAGCAATTTTCATTTTTTTCTCTATTCCTTTTGTCATCACTAAATTAGTACATTTAGGGAACAAATTGAGAAATTATGAAACAGAAAACTGCTGGTTCGTGGTAGAAGGAAGTTTCCCTCTTCAAATCACGAAGCATTTTGAGCTGATTAAGCTATTTTGTTTTAGATGTATTAGCGTAAATGTTAAGCTGTGGTTGTTACAATTCATATTCTACCTATGAATATTTGGTCCATAGATAATCGTTTATTTTCTGTGCCTTCTGTAGTTCAGGTGTAATTGAATAAAGGAGAGAAAATATGTTTAAGTATTTATAACATTATGAATTATAACCATTACATTTATTGTTGGCAGTGTTTTTAACACATAGTATTTTGTTGCTGTAAATTTATTTCTCAGTGAAATAAAATATGAGCTTTTTAATTTGGTTGGCGTACAAATAAAGAATACTTTTCTTTGATTCTCTTTCTATGTTTTCAACATGTATATATTGTATGTATTTTGTACATGGACATAAACGAGAGAGGTGAGTTTTCTTAGGCAAATGGAATCTTGAGCTTTTACAAAATTCAAGTGGAAAACTGCTAGTGGCCAAATAAACTTTTTTTTTTTTTTTAAGATTTTATTTATTTATTTGACAGGGAGAAACACTGCTAGGGAGGGAACACAAGCAGGGGGAGTGAGAGGGAGAAGCAGGCTTCCTGCTGAGCAGGTAGCCGGATGCTGGGCTCAGATCCTGGACCAAAGGCAGAGGCTTAAGGACTGAGTCACCCAGGTGCCCCCCAAAGAAACTGTAAAGATGGTCACAGTCAGCGTTTGAGTGGCTGATGAGAACAATATTGAGTGAGTTCACAGTTGTTTTGTGTGCATTTGTCTTTAACTTGAGACTCTATTAGTCATTGTTAAATGTACTGTTAATGCTTGAAGAGAAAAAGTAAATCATATAGCTTGAAAATGAGGTGGTCTTAAGACCATGTCCTTTGATTCAGTTGAGTGGGTCTGTATTCAAATCTGTGTGGCTTTGAACTCTGGAATCTTCCAGCCGTAAACCAATAATATTTTCTTTGAAATGGTCAGCTAAACCCAAAGTGTTACAAACAGGAAACTTTATTGCAATCAAACTGGTATCTTCTTTGTATGAAAATCAAACCACCATCTGTCTAGCTTGAGATTGTTAGTGTCTTTTTTTTTTTTTCCTCGCCTACTTGGATTGCCTCCAGATGAGATAGATTTAAGTGGCACCAGTTAATTCATTCTCCTTGAAGCCCACGCTTCTTTAACAGAAAAGAATCATACCATTTTCATGTGTTTTTAGGGCTTAGTCTGCCTTTGTCTTAGGTTTTATAGTGTATGGATTAATGACTAGGAAAAGGGATCAAGTGCCACATTTTCCTCCTCTTCTCCATCAATTATGCTTTGTGTGACCTGTAGCCAGTCATCCGATTTCTGGGTATTAGGCTTAGTCCCCAATTAAAGTGTCATTGCAGTTCTTGCAGATGTTGAAATCATTTCCGTATTGACTTGTTCCTGCTGTATTTTAGGCATTAAGCTAAAATCTGGGAATATAAGATGAATGAGACAGAATCCCTAGTCTGGTATGTCATTCTTACTTATTTCTGTGTGTTCTGTGTTTCAAATGCTCTAGATGTGTGAAGGCACACTAGCAATCAAACAGACTGTATAGTTAGAGGTCAGTTGGTAAGCTACTGCTACTCTTTACATAGTGCTGATAAAACAATAGTGCAGAATATTGGCTTTGGTCTGGGACACTCAATTTTAGATTAGAATAAACCCTCTATATGAGTTTAAAAAATAGCAGTCAGAATGATTAGAACAGTAGATTTTTCAGACTGCTTTTTCTTCTTTTTTGACTTTAAGCCTTTTTAAATTTTATTTTAATGAGGGACACTCTGAAGTGCTCTGGGGTGGGCAGGAATGAGAGAATGTGAAAGGCATGTACAATTTAAGTGTGTTCCATTGCCCTAATACTTTATGCCAATGAATGAGTCCTGGATTATTACACATTTGTCCAGAAAATGTTATTCCACCTCATAAAGTTTGAAAACTCCTAAAAAGCATTTATTTGTAGGGGTGCCTGGGTGGCTCAGTTGGTTAAGCGACTGCCTTCGGCTCAGGTCACGATCCTGGAGTCCCGGGATCGAGCCCTGCATCAAGCTCTCTGCTCGGCGGGAAGCCTTCTTCTCCCTCTCTTACTCCCCCTGCTTGTGTTCCCTCTCTAGCTGTGTTTCTCCCTGTCAGATAAATAAAATCTTTAAAAAAAAAAAAAAGCATTTATTTGTAAAGGGATAGCCAAAAATCACTTTCCCCGACTTTCTCCAACCTGTGTGAATAAAACAGGTTGTGTTAAGTTGATGCATCATTGTGTAGGTAGGCAGAAGCAGGGCGTGATATGAGGGTGAAGGAAAATTTTTTAGGTTGGTGGAATTTAGTTTTATGAAGAGTTTCGTGTGTACTGCCCTTATGTTTCTCATTTTGTTGTGAACAGGGCCAGTGAAATGGAAAGGGTTCTCTTTGAGCTTAGGATTCAGAAGACCTAGTCCAGGCACTTATTAATTGACACTGCAAGCCTGCCACTTACTCTCTCTAAATCTATAAATCAGGATAATTCTTCCTGCTTAGTATGTCTCCTATGGTTACGATGTGAATCTGATGAAACATACATGAAAATACTTGGTAGATTTTAAAGATGTGCCTTGCTGTGGTTTTATTATGGGGACTATTTATGATTTAAAGGAGAAACACCAAGATTAAATATTAAAGAAATCTTGAATCTACAATATGAAGAAGGAAAAATGTTGTTTACAGTGTTAGCTGTCCACATCCTGTTCCTTGGTGGAGTCAGAACCAACTCTGTATGGTATGTATTGCCCAGCGTCTATGTATAGTAAGACTGTGCAGTTCTGGGCATGATCCTGCACTGGCCTCTGGTGGATAGACTAAGTAGTATGCTTACACAGAACCTTGAGGCAAAGGTATTTATATACTTGGACAAAGATAATCAGGTACTCCGTCTTTTTTTTGATTGAAATAATGACACACAATGTTACATTGGTTTCATTCATACACCATAGTGACTCAACAGCTCTGTACGTTGTAGTGTGCTCACCGCGTGTGTAACCGCCATCTGTCACCATATAGCACTATGGAAATTCCATTGACCCTAGTCCCTGTGCTGTACCTTTCATCCCTGTGACTTAATTCCTTCTATGACGAAAAGCCTGTACCTCCCTCTCTTTTTAATTTTCAAGTTTTGCATTCTACTCCAAGGAATTGTTACTTGGGAGTCTTACTTTCAGTATCACCTGGAAGTTGCTTATTAAAATGTGGATTCTTTAAAAAAAAAAAAGTAAAAAAAAAAAAAAGTAAAAAAAAAAAAAAGGGCGCCTGGGTGGCTCAGTGGGTTAAAGCCTCTGCCTTCGGCTCAGGTCATGATCTCAGGGTCCTGGGATCGAGGCCGCATCGGCTCTCTGCTCAGCGGGGAGCCTGCTTACTCCTTCCCTCTCTGCCTACTTATGATCTCTCTTTCTGTGAAGTAAATCAATAAAATCTTTTTTAAAAATGTGGATTCTTGGGGAATTGGTCCCCAAATTTTGTTTCAGCAGTGCTAGTATATGGACCATCAGCCTTGACTTCTAGATCAACTTTCAGAAATATGCCCTGAATGAGGCCAAGGAGAGGTATGGGGAGATGTATATATTCCGTAAAATTTTCTACTTTTGTATATATTGTATTTTCCTAGGAATAAGGTCCACAACTTTCATGAAAGTCTACATGCCCTGTTTAACCACAATTTTTTTTATGTCATCATTTTATATAATTTAAAAAGAAACTTGGATGGTAAACAAAGAATGATGGATTATAGGAATAATTTTACTGTGATCTTGCTGATCTCTGATACAGAGGCTAGGGTATACTTGCTTACAGAAATTTTAGGGTGTGCTTTGATTCAGCATATATTCTGTCCCAAGTCTGAAGGATTGTAGAGCATATGTGAACAGGCTAGTACTCCACTACTTCTGTAATTGCCGGAAGAGCTATGCTCTTTATGAGCATTTTGCCATTGGTAAGTGCACAGGCAACAGTGTTGGGAGACCACATGGGCATAGAGGCATCTTGTCGCCTCTACTTCTAGGAAATGTGCCTCCAATAATTTTGGTGCCTTTGGTAACCTTTTTTGATGTATATTTTATACATGAAAGTACTATTTTTAAAAAAAAGATTTTATTTATTTATTTGACAGAGAGAGAGATCACAAATAGGCAGAGAGACAGGCAGAGAAAGAGGGGGAAGCAGGCTCCCTGTCGAGCAGAGAGCCTGATGCAGGTCTCGATCCCAGGACCTTGAGATCATGACCTGAGCCGAAGGCAGAGGCTTATCCCTCTGAGCCACCCAGGCACCCCATGAAATGACTTTTAAAAACTTATTCAAGTATAAAATTTTGTGATTAGGTAACTAGGATTTAAAAGAGGGATATCAAAGTTGAATATTAAAAGAATTTTGAGTCTATAATATAAAAATGTAAATGTGAAATATTATGATGTATGTATATGTATTTTTTCTTGATATTTCTAGGAACAACTTTTTAAGAAGGAAGGAGATGGCATATCGGCATTCTCCCTAGAGTGAAGATTAGAAGAGACTTAGTTAGATAAAATGCTTTTCACCTCTACAGATAAGGTTTTTTTGTTGTGTTGTTCATGGTAGGAAAGTTAGAAAATAAAGAGGCATGAACATACACACCCTCACACACACACAAAAAATATACTTTTTCTTTTTTTAATTTTTTTTAAAGATTTTTATTTATTTGACAGAGAGAAACACAGCCAGAGAGGGAACACAAGCAGAGGGAGTGAGACGGGGAGAAGCAGGTTCCCGCTGAGCAGGGAGCCCGATGTGGGACTCGATCCCGGTCTCCGGGATCATGACCTGAGCCGAAGGCAGTTAACTAACTGAGCCACCCGGGCACCCAAAAAATACACTTTTTCTATAACGGTAACATTTTTAGCTGCTCCATGGTCTCTCAGAATAAAGATGACATTTCTGAGCCTTCTTGCAGCTGGGTAGAGCTATTTGCCTAAGTTTGTGCCAATAAGAAGGGAGGGGAACTGATATGTGTAACTTCTGGGTGATATATTTAAGAAGCATGCCATAGAATCTTTTAATCCTTTTCCCCCAGCTGGAAATAGGCAATTGTGGGAGTGGTCCTTACACACAGAGCTGGAAGCCATGTGCTGAGGATGGCATAGCATCCTGCCAGCCATGTCCCTGGACCAGCTCATGGAACACAGCCTGCCCACTTGCCCTAAACCGTTATATGAGAGAGAAATAAAATTCTTGTTTGAGCTGCTCTATTTTGGCTCCTCCTTGATACAATAGCTTTAACTATGCCTTCACTAATGACAGAAGGGAACAGAGGTACACACTTTCCCCCTCTTTTTTTTTATCCTCTTGCCTAGAGCAAGGGTATGTTGTGTACTGTTGTAGACTGTGTTGGAGAAGGGTGGTGCCCTAGGGATGGCAGAAAGGAAGAAGGAGCCTGGGGTGTAGAATGATTCTGTGAACCAGAATAACCATATTATTATGGATTATCTCCATTATTAGTGCACGAGAGAGAAATAAACTTCTATCCCGCCATGCTTATTTGAGGTGTCTGTTTCATATAGCTAAAGCTATATCCAGTTAACTAATTAACAAAACTGTAATCCTGTGTTTTAGAGATAAACCATGGGTGTATACTTCCTTGCTAAATTGTTCTGTTTTATTAGTTTGTGTGTAGATACATTTATTAGCTACGAACAGGGTCCTTAGAGACAACCAGGATTTGAATCTGAGCTCCGCTGTTTCCTAATGAGGTGGTATTGGGAAAGTTTTAAAAATCTCTGACCTTCAGTGTTATCATCTGTAAAATGGATATAATATACTCTACTTCGTAGATTTGTTATTAGACTTAAATAATTATATATACGAAAACCACACATACATTTTATATTTATTTATATTAATAGTACCTAAATTATAGTAAGGCTCAACCTAATATTTTCATTCATTTATATATTCATCAAATTTATTATAGTTATTTTATGGAAGTGATATCATACTATGTATACTTTTTGTACATTTTTCACATAATGTATTATGAACTTCCCAATTAATAAATATGCTATAACTTATTTAGCCATTCTGGTTTTTGTTGGCCATTTAGTTATTTCCAAATTTTGGCTATTATAGATGATGTTACATTGCATATCCTCATTCATTCAGGAAATGTTTATTGAACACCTACTATATGCCAAGTATTGCTCACATAATGACCAAAAGAGACAAAGGTCATACCCGTCAGGGAATTTGAATCCTAGAAGAGGGAGAGAGCAACAAACAGTAAACATAATAAATAAGAAAAATATTTGTGTTAAAACATAGTAACTGCTCTGGTAAAGAAAAAAAATATACAAAGCAGGATATGGGGGTCATGAGTGCTGGTGGGGGGGATGGTATAGGGTTGCATTTTTTATGTAGAGTGATCCGGTTAAGCCTCCTTGGGAAGGTAAAATGTGAATGAAGATTGGAGGAGCTGATGGAGGAAAACCTGTGGATTCTTTTTTTTTTTTTTTTTTAAAGATTTTATTTATTTACTTGACAGAGAGAAACACAACTAAAGAGGTAACACAAGCAAGGGGAGGGAAAGAGGGAGAAGTAGGCTTCCCACCGAGCAGGGAGCCCGATGTGGGGCTCGATCCTGGAGCCCCAGGATCATGACCTGAGCCGAAGGCAGTCGCTTAACCAACTGAGCCACCCAGGCACCCCAAGCCTGTGGATTCTTGAAGGAAAAGCATTTGAGGCCAAAGGAGCAACTGGTGTGGAGGCCTGGTGACAGCAGTGCTGGGCCTGGTTGAGGAGCAGTGAAGTGGCCAGTGTGACCAGAGTGGCAGGAACAAGGGTGAGAAGGGGAGCTGAGGTCAGAGGCTAGGGAGGTGGTAGGGTGGATGAGGCGTGGATATGGATAGCCTTGTAGATCCTAGTAGTGCCTTTGGCCTTATTTATTTTTTCAGTAGCTACATCTTTTTTTTTTTTTTTTTTTTTTTTTTTTTTTTTTTTTAAGATTTTACTTCTTTGACAGAGAGAAACGCAGCCAGAGAGGGAACACAAGCAACAGGAGTGCAAGAGGGAGAAGCAGGCTTCCTGCCGAGCAGGCAGCCTGATGCGGGGCTCGATCCCGGGTCTCCGGGACCATGACCTGAGCTGAAGGTAGAGGCTTAACCACTGAGCCACCCAGGGGCACCTTCAGTAGCTACATCTTTGTACCATTCTTGTTTATGGCCTTTGGATACATTTTTACATATGGAAATTTAAAGATACGCAAAACTTTAAGGCCTTGATTAAGTAAAAATTTTCAAGGGAATAGATTAGACCTTTTTGGCTTTCTAATGAAACCTTTGCCCACATAATTATTTCTTTTGGATAAATTCTTAGACTTGGAGATGCTGGCTGAAAGATATGCAAAATGTTGTGCCTTTGAGTGAGTAAAAGTTTTAAGAGAATAAATAGTATGTTTCTCACAGGCAAAGACCATGTCTTATACCTTCCTTAACTCCTCCTTGAATCTTCCAGCTCAGCACACAGTGAACTCACTGGTTGAAGGGCTGAGCATCACTCTATGTTCAGTTTTAAATGTTACATGCCCTTTGGAGTGGAGAATGAATATTTTCCCTTCCAGGAACTGTGAGTAATTTCCTGACAGAGAGGTCCCTGCTTTCCTTAGGCTTACATTTTAGGAAGAAGTAGACAGTGAACAATAAGAAAGGTAGTTTCAGGTGATGTCAGATAAATTTGAAGAAAACAGGACCATGTAATAGAGTGGCCATACACTGAGGCTGTGACCATGTGAAGAGAGATAATCAGAGAGTTTTAGCTTCACTGAGTATGTGCATTCTTCCCATTGTCTGGGTGTGGGAGCTGGAACTCTGTCCTTGCCTTTTGGTTTCATCCTGCTATGGCACAGCACAGAGCTGGGTTAGCAGTGGTGGTCCTTGATCAAGTTCAACATCAGAACCAAGGGAGTACAAGATGTGGAGACCACCCAAATGTCCATCCACTGGCAAATAGAAAAAACAAAATGGGACCTATCTAGAAAGTGGATAAAAAGGAACAAAGTACTGATACATGCTACAACATGGATGAAGCTCAAAGATGTTATGCTAGGTGAAGAAATCAGACATGAAGACCACATATTGTATGATTAGATTTATATGGAATGTCTAGAAAAGGCAGATATATAGCTATAAAGAGTGGATTAGTGGTGTGGTTTGCCTGCAGTTGGATGTAGGAACAGGGAGTGACTACAAATGAGCCCCAGAGACCTTTTTGGGGTGATGGAAATGACTTAAAGATATATTTGTGGTGTTGGTTACACAACTCTGTGTTGACTAAAAATCATTGACTGTACATTTAAAATAAGTGAATTTTGTAAATTATACCTCAGTAATGAGAAAGAGAGCTACTTTTCATGGATAATAAGTTCTTCACTAGGTGAGTATATGGCCTTGTGACACTAGATTGGGTTCAAGAGTGAGGAGAGACCTGTTTTTTCTCCTAATATTTCCTACTAAGGAAGTAAAGTGTGCGTGCCTAGACTTGGAAGTTTTAAATAGGTAAGGGATTTGATACAAAAAGGAAGGAACTTTTTTGGATGTAACAAGATCCTACCTTGTGTAGACAGTGTCAGCAGCAGCTGTCACCCTGTTCAGGATTCTGGGAGCTAAGGAAAGCTGTACTCAGATATGCTGAATCTGCTCCTATTGTGAGCCACCTCCCTTCTGGGGCCTTGGCTAAATCTGTCGGGAAGATGAGCTTATCGTATGGGGTGACATGTGTAGCCTCTTTGCACCATTGTAATCCATTTCACAGGTTGCAAGCATAATGTATTATCTACTTCCATCTTCACAGAGATTTTTTTAAAAAAAGTTACTTAGGGTGTGCCAAATTAGATTAAAAGAATAGTACAGATTGCAGTGGGAAGATAAGGTGAATCTTCTGAGTTATCTAGAGGGAGGAAACGTAACCACTTAGAGGTAATGTCTTCATTTCTGTCTTAGAGATGAAAAAAGAACTCACAAAGGGAGTTCTTTCTTAAATCCTTTGCTGAGGGTCCCTTACCCCCCTTAACTGACCTGGATTACTACCTCTACTTTCTCCAGTGTCTGGTCTACTCTGCTCCATTCTGCCCATTTCCTCCTTAGAGCGTAGCTCAAATTTTGACTCCTAAGGGCCTGGATAAACTCCAGAGTTTTTGTTAGGCCCTCCAAATAATCAGCTCTTCCATGTGACACTGAACATGTGTTCCCATCTTCCTGGAATACTTTGTGACTCTTCCTCGGAGGCTTTGCTTTCCCACATTGGGGGCTTTGTTTATGACGTTTCCCCTCTATGGGATAACCTCAACAGTGCTTGCCTGTTGAAATTTGTTGCGGTCTTTCAAAGCCCAGCTCAGATGCTTCATGCCTATGAGAAGCCTCTTGTGATTCTCCCAAACCTATTGTGATTTTGCCATTCTCTTACTTTGGACTCCCTTCCATTGTCTGCCATATTTGTATTCTCTTTTGATGGTTGGCATATCTGGCTTAACTTCTTAAGTTTGTAAACTCTATAAGGGCAAGGACTGGGCCTTCCCATCTTTGTCACTTTGCGTATAGTTGATGTCTGGAGTATAATTTTCCAGATTGAATGGGTTGCATAACTCAAGTGCCACTCAGATTTTCTTCCCATAAAACAACTTTCAGCCACTTTACACTCTCTTCACATTTTTCTCTTGGTGAGTACCTAGAACTGGATGTTTCAAAAATTTCAGCTTATTGCTGTTGTGTCCCTCATCTTGGGTTTTGATACACGTTTCTTTTTTTTTTTTTCCCCCGGGCCAGGGGTGTACATTTGTGACTTGGCAGCTTGAGAGCTATGGCTGTGAATAATGAGTCAATTATCATCCAGCCTCGGGGAAAGCACAATTATTCCTGACTGGCCAGGCTGAGGTAATCCTCTCCTCCCTGTGCCCTTTCAAATGAAGAACATAAAACAGTTGGAATTCAGAATACTGCAAAGGGAATTTAGACAAAACATTTGTCTGCTGAATTTAGCTTCTTTGGATTTATTCTGATTTATGATTGATTGGTTTTTAAATTGCTTATTTAATCCTAACGACTATCGCTCTAGGGGAGGCCAGATACCAAGGAGCATGTGATCAAGAAGCAGTGGAGTGAAGTAGTTTGGCTGTACAAATCAAGAGCAAATATTATTGTCCAGAGAAACATTGCTCTAGGCTAGGAATATAATGTGAAAATCACCCCCTGACTTTCAAAGTACCCAGCCTTGTTATAAGCATGATTGCTTATCCCCTATTCTTTTTGCAGAAGGCTTTTTGCAACTACCCAGTGTTGTGCAGAATTTCCCGCCAAGACTTTTTCTTTCCTTCTAGCAACATAATCGATATCTCTTCACGACTGAGAACATGCTCTTGATTTATATTGCCATCGACCATGGTGCAGAAGTAAAGACACTCGACGTTGCTGTCCGCATTTTCTCATGAATTCTGACGTTGGTTGCGTCGATTTGTGAACACTCTCCTGCTAATGTGGTGATGCTTCTCATCACATGGGGTCCAGTCTAATCTGACTTTTGTACAGGTGGATTTGAATTTTTAAACTTTATTTTTTTCAAAATGGAGTTCTCTGAAAGCAATCACGTTCATCTGGAAGATCTACAATCAATATGTAATTAGTGTTTAATTTATCGAGGCATCTGTGGTTTCCACCTTTTCAAGGAGTGAAATATTCTTCCTTGGACTGAAATTAGACACTGTAGGTCTAGTGGGTGACCTTGTAGTGGAGATCTGTTGGAAGCTTATCTGTTTGGGATCAAAAGAAAATTGAAATTCCTTTGCTTCAGAATAATGCAACCTTTAGGGAAGGAAAAAAAAAAGCAAAGCAAAACAAACAAACAAAAAAACCCAACAAAAAGCTTTGTTTCATCCGTATTGATGTTTTGACTCAGAAATACCCAAAGAAACTCTCTTTCAGGTCTCAATAACCTACTTGTGCTCTGAAATATTGCTGCTAGATTTCTATGTCTGACACTTATTTCAAAGCAAGAAACATTAGGGATAAGATGAAAGGGGGGAAAAGACTCGATGGAACACAGAAACAGAAGGAGATGAGATGGACACTTGGGTGGCACGTTTGGACTGCCACCAGGGTAACTCTGGGAGGCAGCAGCTGGCTCTCTGATCAGGCTTTAGGCCACTTTGGAATCTGGGCTGTGCCAACATCTGCCATTTTGACATCATCATATTGAAAAAAGAACTTTTTCCTATTTTATTTTGCCAAGAGATTTATTTTTTGCTGCTTTTTCAAAAAAATGGTAAAAGCCTCTATGAGAAGCACCTCTGGGTCTTTGGAGTGATAGAGTATATATTCTTGTGAAACTGTTTTCAAGGTTCAGGAAGGAGGCCTAAACTGTAGGTTCTGTCAGAGAGAGAACAAGTTCTTTTCTGAATCTTCTGATTTTTTTTTAAATGAAAGCTTTGTGTTTATGAAATGAAGTTTTAAAAGGATGAACCAAATATTTTGTTAGATCTGAGACCCCAGCAGTAGCTCAACATCAGCATCAGAACCTGGGACTTTGTTTTTTATTGCTTCTTATTTTGAAGGCATTTCATCTTCTCAAATAACCTGGGTGTTTTATTGGAAATGGCAAAGGTGTACATTGAGTGATTATGAGAATAAATAGAACTTGTCCTTTCGGAACATCTATTCTTCCCAGACATCACCGTACTTTTGAGGTTTTTAAGTGTTGGGACATAGTATTTTCTTTTCTTTTCTTTTCTTTTCTTTTCTTTTCTTTTCTTTTCTT